>JANHGD010006569.1:20166-33297 GCA_027560375.1 Imantodes cenchoa
TGCCATGTAGGGCTTTAAAGGTTAACACCAACACCTTGAATTGCATCCGGAAGCCAACAGGCAGCCAATGCAGCTCACGAAGGATGGAAGAAGAGTGGATGTATCGAGGAACACCCATTACTGCTCTCTTTGCTTGTTAGGAAGTCGCAAAAGTGGATCATGAGACCCCGGGAACATTGCAACCGTCATAAGTATGAGTCAGTGGCCGGTTGTCTGAATTTTGATCACGTGACCATGGGGATCTTGCTGCAGTTACAATTTGTGAAAAGGGGTCCTAAATCACTTTTTTCAGTGCCGTAACTTTGAATACTCATGAAAGAAACTGTTGTAAGTCAAAGACAATTTGTACTGGAAATTAATTCTCATAGCATCAGCTAAGAAGGCTCACCATTTGACATCCTTAATCCATGATAGGATTCCAGAATAAATAAGAAAGATTGCCTTGTTTATTACATGCTGTACCAAACAGGTTCTGGCCTACTTGGATCTTCTCATCCGTTGTCAGCCAAGATCCAAATTTTTAAAGCTGGATGTTTATTGAAGACGGTCTCAAATATGAGCATCGCCAGTCTGAAATCATGAGGGCTAGAAACCGTCTTTTGAAAGGTCAAATTTAAACCCTCTGACCCTGTAGATCAGTGTGACATCTTTTTTCTTCTTTAGCCCAATGTGGCGCAAGCATTTTTCTGAATTATGTTTGCCCTGGATCCTTTTGTTGTGTGTGTGTCAATGCAACACGCTTGTGTCAACCTCTTTGTTAGGGAAACATGGATGGGGAATGCCAGCCTCTTTGTGTGTGTGTTTGTGTTTTCTCAAACAAAGCTGCACAAGCTTCTGGCTGTGATACACAGCCTTTAGTGTATGTCTGGTGATTGGTCCATGTGATTGTAGAAAAGACAGTGGTGTGTAGGAGGGAGTGTGCGAGGCTTTTTTCAAGAGTGGGAGGGCCAGCTGTAAAAGAGAATTTATCCACCAGCTTCCAAAGATTTTCTAAGCTGAAGTCAAATAATTCAGGATGGCGGCTTGCGGGTTACAGCATTACAAGTGACTCTGCTGAAACCGGTGGTTTGCAGTAACTAGGTTTAGACTAACAAACGAGGAAATGTAAGATGCCAATGACAGGCCAGACAGATTAGTGGATAGAAGTGCATCAGATATCCTGGGGTTATCGAGACAAATACAGATATTCCTCAACTAGACAGCCATTTACCTGAAGGAGCATAGGTTCTCTTGCTTGAGCAAGGGGCTGGACTAGAAGACTTCCAAGGTCCCTTCCAGCCTATTCTATATTCTATTCTGTTCTATTTTATTCTACTATTCTTGTACTCTACTCTTCTACACTACTCACGACTACAATTGAGCCAAAAAATTACCATTGCTAAGTAAGGCAGTTGTAAAATCAGTTCTGTCCCATTTTACAACATTTTTGCCACAATTGTTAAGTGAATCACTGCAGTTGCTAAGCGAATCATCAGTCGCTAAGTGAACCTGGCTTCCCCATTGACTTTGCTTGTCGGAAGTCAGCCGGGAAGGTTGCAAATAGGTTGAAATTATTACGTGATCGCGGAACAGTACAACCGTCATAAATACATGCCAGTTGCTAGCAGTCAGCAGAAGTAGCCTGCAGTACTGCACTCTAAACACTGTGCCACCTGCACCATGTCTGAAAGCTGCCAAGGTTTGAAAAACACAGGTGTAAATTTAAATATTGGAAGTCCCAAAGGTGCTTTTTTCTTTTCTTCAAGAGGTCATTATTGGACTTTTTGTTTTTTCTTTTGAAGACATTTCACTTCTCATCCAAGAAGCTTCCTCAGCTCTGACAATGACCCTCTAAAAGGATGCAAATTACCAGCTTTCTGCAAGGAATATAAACCTTTCCATTCCCCACTATCCTGTCAGAGGTGAAGAAGTGGTGAAGAAGAGGTAAAGAAAAAAAGAAAGACCAGTTGCCTCCTGAAAAAGCACCTTTGGGACAACCATGACCTGAACAACTAAGAATCTCTACAACAGGGCTGTCATCCCGGTCCGTGGGCCAGATGCGTCACGCGCTGGCCATGCTCATGCCCGGTTTAGTGAAGGAGGGAAGTCACGATATGTCATGTGACGTTGCCGTGCAGCTGCGGGATTGACACCCCTGCTCTATAGCCATTAAGGAGAAAACTGTACAGCTAGGATTAATATTGGAGTACCATAAGCAGCCTCCTGACAAATTCTACACTGTTCTTGAATACCCCCAAGATGTAAATTTTGCACAATTATATGAATCTCCCACCAGTGTCCAGAAAGTTGAAAAAGTTGACGTCTCTTGTGGCAGGGATGACCAATGATCCACTTTGGATCATAGGCCAAAATCTCACAGACAACAAAGAGTCCTAAGATTTGGAGGGGGGGGGGGGAAATGTGCTCAGACCCATATGCTTTTTTCTTCTAATTGTGACCCAGGTCACAATTTTGCTGATGATAGCAGAGCAGAGTGATTAGGGCATACGATGAATGAGCTTGCATCATGAGTCTGATTTTTCAGCTGACTCAGCACTCACCACAGCATTTTAAGCACGCTACCAGCGGGTAATGGACCTCAAGGGACATGGCTCCAGCTGGGGATAATTGAGCATAATTACTGCAATGCACCCCCTTCCTCAAACTCTGCAGTGGGAACACAGGCACTGATCATAGCCAGTCACAGTGAAATGCCCTCAGCCCTTCGGGGGTTCTAAACCGCATAAAAGAATTTGCTTCCAAACTCAATTCTGTTGCCAAAATCATTGTGTCCAGCTCTAGCCAGGAATTCTAAACACTGATAGCATCTTTTTAAGAGGAAAGAAACAAAAAACAATTCTTGTAATATGAAATTATTTAGATGACAAAAACCTTTACAATCCAAATCTTCAGCATAAAATCTTGCCCCTCGAGGAGACAGAGTTTTATAAATTAGCTGTTTAAAAATCATGTCAAAACAGAAAAAGCCCAAGACTTCCTTAAAGCAGAGATTTCTTTTAAAATCTTCAGACATTAAAGATATGCAAGTAGGAGAGGGGAGCAGTGTCAGATTTAGAAACATGTCATTATGGAAGGTCACACAGTCAGATTGGATTTGGCATTTTTGTCCATTGATAAAGTCTTTCCCAACGACCTAAGATAGGCAGTTATGGTTATCTGATGGTGTTACAGCAGGATGCAAGGTGTTCCAAGAAAAGCTGCCCATTGCAATTGACTGATGATTTCATCAATGCCTTTCGTGTTCAAGTGATGCTCCAGATGTTTTGAGATTGCACACAGGGTACCTAATACTATTGATACTATCTTTGTTTTCTTTAGCCACAGTCATTCTAGTTCTTTTTGCAGGTCTTTCTATTTTATGATTATCTCCAGTTCTTTATCTTCTATTCTGCTGCCTCCAAGTGTCCAGACATTTTTGTCTTTCTTATCAACAATCGTTAAGGCTGGGTTGTTATATGGCAGATGCTTGTCTATTTATTATTATTAATATTATTTTAAAATATTCCGCGCTTCCTCCTTTCTTTTGCTCTTGCTGTTTGATACATTATTTTTATGTATTCTAGGCCTCAAAGATCATAGAGCCGTGAGGGTGAACCTATGGCACACGTGCCGGAAGTGGCACTCAGAACCATCTCTCCGGGCACGCAAACCATCACCTGTTGCTCTTCCGGGTTATGGCATGCTGGCCAGCTGGTCTTCACACACGCGGGAGCACATGAGAAACCGGAAGAGCAGCCGTCCAGTGCGCATGTGCGTGCTGGGAAGATGATCTTCCAGTTTCCAGCGTGCACATGTGCACTGGCCAGCTAGTCTTCATGCGTACATGCGCATCAGAAACTGGAAGACCAGGTAGTTGGTGTGCATGCCAGAAACTGGAAGATCATCTTCCCGGCACGTGCATGTGAACCAGTCAGTTGGTCTTCGTGTGCACATGCACATCAGAAACCGTAAGACCAGGTGGCCAATGCACATGCCAAAAACTGGAATATCATCTTCCCGGCATGCACATGCACACCGGGCGGCTGCTCTTCCAGTTTCTGGCACACAAACATGCATGTGCGCTTCCATTTCGGCACTCGGTGCCAAAAAGCTTCGCCAACACTGTCATTGATGAATCGAATCTCTTAAATAAAAGTATCAGAAGAGATTAGGTCAGCCAGACTAAAAGCCTATAAAGAGAATCCAGCATCATGTAAAAGAGCTCTCCCATAGATTGTCAACTCTGAAGCTGACCTGACTGAGGCCATCTTGGAAGCTTCAGTGTTGCCACAATGGTTCTGAGGGATAGGGAGGGGGGAATAGAGATAGTTTTGTAGCCAAAACAAAATAGTTTCCCCTGAGAACCAAGGACATTCCCACAGGTGGCTGAAGAGAAGAGGAGGGAAGTTTCCATGCAACTGGACAGCACCTTGATTGGACCACATGAACTGATTATTTGGGAAAGGGGAAAAAACATTTACTTTTAATTTGGTGAAAACCATGGGAACATTTAGAGTCAGTTTTCACTACTCTGTGCCAATATGATATATCAAATAAACCTGTTCTTTGAGGAACCTACTTGCCTCAGAGTTCTGTTTGCTATGGGTGTATTACTTGGAACTGACACAGATATCCTCAGTCTTTTCACCACTCTCCCTTGCTGGAAAATGCAATTTAGGCAGCTATGCTCAATATGGAAAGTAGATGTTTATTCTAAATGAGACGTGGAAGCTGTGGTCTTCCATATGTCACTAAGATTCCAGGTCCCATCAAATCCAGGCAACAGTGCCAGTGGATATAGAAGCTCTGCTCTTCATATAGAATATCATTGTCCTTAGTAGGCTTCTAAAAAGTGTCTCCATCTTATTTCTCACACTCACTTGGCTTATCAAGAAATAAACAATATATTAACAATTTCTCTTCTTCTCTATCTCAGGAATTTATAAACTTTATTAGTAAAAATAATCTACTTGTTAAGAAAACTGGCTAAATATTTTGATGCTGGATTTATTCTAACTTGTAGCAAGTTTCTTCTGTTAGGGGAAAAAACTATACTGTGAAAATGAGATTTATGCCATTGGAAGTATGGGATCCATTAAGAAAGAGTTGTAGAAGTATATGAGAGGAAATGAAAGAAATAAAAAAACCTATGTTTTTTATGTATTTTCTTTTTAACATTTCTGTTGTGCTTTTATTTTTACTTTTTAAATTAGAAAACTTTTGGAATTTGCTTGTTGTTTATGCTGGAAATGGGCTCTATACCAGTTTCTTAAGCTGTTAGGGAAAAAGCTTAGAATAAATTCTGCTTTGATGTCTGCATCCAAAAGATTCTGGATGAACTTTCTTAAAAGAAAATTGGGTTGCAGCACAGCAAATAATAGCAAATAATAACGGTGGTAATAATTGCTATCTGTACTATAAAGCTGCAGGGCACAAAGGCTGTCAGTATGAATATATATTTTAAAAGTGAAAGCATTGCTATTCCCAAAAAGAAGAAAAGGCATAAAATGACAATTTCATACTGATCTCCACCAGAAGTTAAATATATTCCTTGAGAGGGAAAAGTATGGCCTCACTGTGCATAAAATGAATAGTCTACCTTAAAGTGCGAATCATAAAGTTATAGTGACTGGCAAGTCAAAAATAAACAAACACTGCTCTGTGATAGGCAACTGTCCGAATAGCAGAGGGGGTGACATAATAATGTGTCACAAAGTTTTCTCATATGTTTTGTCAACTGTCTTGGACTGATTTATTATGCTAACTTAGCATGGCATTTATCCAGTTAATTTTTTCCTAAGTACATCATTTCCTGTTTATTAATTAAGTTTGTTTATTGTAAACAAATAACCTGTGACTTTACTTGTATTCTACGCATGCCCAACCACACCTTACTTCCTTCTTCTTTGTTCCTTAGTTAAGATGGACTTTCTTTTGTTCTCTTGATTTAGTCAGAATATTTTTTTATGTTTGTTTTATATTATGTTTGAATAAATAATTAAGTTTTGGAAGAATGCCTTACTTATTTGACTCTGCTATGAAGATCAACGATCCTCTCCTCGAATCAGGGTTTTCCCTAACAGAATTTACAACAACGGATATTATCAAAGGATGATCTGACCCTGAAGATGGCTCTGGGCATGGCCAGACTAGCCGAAACATCCACCCGTGCCCTTGTGGCCATCCAGCCACAACCCATGCCGGCTCAGGTTAAAGCTGTTGCAGAAGTACCAGGGCCCTTTGTGGCAGAGGAGGAGGACCCGGAAGACTACGAGGGAGCCAGTGAAGAAGTTTTCCAGATGGAGAACAAAAGAGAGGCCACCAAGCCTGGCGGGAATGCCTGCTACAGTTGTGGAGGAGCTCACCTCCGGGCATCTTGCTAATATAGAGATGCCATATGCAAGAGATGTGGGAAGATGGGGCACCTGGTTTGAGTCTGCAGAGCCCCCCATTACCCACTGCGAGGCAGTGGCCATACAATGTTTTTCAGGAAGCCCAAGCGAGATGATGGCTACCGAGAGCCAAAATGAGAGGCCAGAGGCCAGTTCGGGAGATGAGGAGAACACCCACCCCCATCAGGGGTCAACAGCATCAGAGTGTACCAGGTGAGAGACGAGAATAGCCATACTGAAGGGTCCCCATGCCGAATGCAGATAGACACGGGGTCCTCAATAACAATCATGTCCTGGGAAGCCGCAAAAAGAGTAATGCCAAGGCTCGCCCCGAGCCAACTACAAAAAATGACTGTTAAGATTGCTGACTGCCAGGGGAATCTAATCCCCTTGCTAGGGACAAGGGAAGTCTCCGTTGAATACGATGACCAAGTGGCTAGCCTACCACTAACCATTGCACGCGACCACATCCAGAGCCTACTGGGCAGAGACTGGTTCCGAACGCTGAATATGAGGGTGACTCGAGGTGACAAGATAATCAACGCGACCAGTGTGAGCTGCTGTGACGACCTCATCAGAGCATTCCAAGATGTGTTCGACCCATCGTTGGGCAAGTATGTGGACACACCGATTTCCTTTAGCTTAGACCCCGTGGTTCAGCCTGTTAGACTACTTGCCCCCATAAGTTTCCGTTTGCACTAAAGCCGCTCATAGATAAATAGCTAGACAGACTCATTAGTCAGGGAATACTAGAGCCAATAGATCATGCAAAATGGGAAACACTGATAGTTCCAGTAGTAAAAAGCGATGGATCTGTGAGAAACTGTAGTGACTATAAGTGCACCCTTAATAAGGCGTTGCAACAAACAACAGACAGTTTTCTCATGCAATTCCATGAGACCTTGCCAGTTGTACTTGTTTGTGATTCTTCACCTTTTGGGGTGGGGGCTGTATTAAGCCACAGGTTACCCGACGGAAGAGAAGCCCCTATTGCTTACTTTTCCAGAACACTTTGTTCGGCTGAAAGGAACTACAGGCAAATTGACAGGGAAGCCCTAGCTGCAGTTGCGGGGGTAAAACGCTTCCATGAGTATCTGTTTGGGTGAACATTTGAGCTAGTCACTGATCACCAGCCCTTATTAGGGCTACTTGCTGGAAATAAGCCCACACCAGATGCTATGCCTCCTCGCATGCTACGTTGGTCCCTATTTTTATCTGCCTATTCCTACACCTTAACCTACAGGCCTGGCAAATCAATGGGTAACGCGGACGCTTTGAGCTGCTGCCCATTGCCAGACCTTGTGGACGACCCCACTCCGGGCGTCCCAGTTCTACTCATAGACCTGATTGGCACAGGTCTAATCACAGCAGCGGATGTTGCAGCGGAGACCGAGAAAGACCCAGAATTCCGGACAATACTTGGCTGGGTGAAGACGGGGTGGCCACAAGGGCCATTTGCACACGGCCTTTTACCATTCGCGAGAAGGCAACATGAAATAATGGCGTTGGGGGGGGTGTCTACTATGTGGGGAGAGGGTCCTCACTCCTCTGTCGCTTCGAGAGGAAATACTAAGGGAACTACATGAGGGGCACCCGGGAATAGTGAGAATGAAAGCGTTAGCAAGAAGTTATGTTTGGTGGCCTAATTTAGATAAAGAAATAGAGGACTGGGTAGCCGGATGCCCCCCCTGCCAGTAGTCCAGAGCATCCCCCCCCAAAGACCCCAGTGTGGGAATGGGAACAGCCTAGGACCCCTTGGTCCCGCATCCACATAGACTTCGTGGGTCCATTCCACGGTCAAACATTCCTAATAATAGTAAATGCATATTCCAAATGGCTAGAAGTAGTCATCATGCACTCAACATCATTGGAAGCAGTCATTAGGACACTTCGCAAAATATTCACAACACATGGTATTCCGGATACTCTAGTCTCTGACAACGGGCCACAGTTAATGTCTGTGGAATTTGAAGGTTACTTGGCCAGTCAAAGAATTAAGCCCTCCTTAATCGCACCTTTCAATCCTACTACTAATGGCTTGGCAGAGAGAGCCATGAGGGGTACGAAAGAGGCCCTAGGAAGGCTAGGGCCGGGGGACTGGCAGGCAAGAATCAATACCTTTCTGCTATATCAGCACATAACACCCACTGCAAAAACTGGGAAAAGCCCAGCAGAGCTCCTCATGTTAAGGAAACTCCGTTCAAAACTAGATAGGTTGCACCCCCATTATAGCATAAAAGATAATAAGGGCCCCCACGAGGTCGTCCAAACGCTCCCCGTAAAAACAGCTGTCTATGTGAGGAACTACGCCTCGGGCCCTCAATGGCTACCAGGGGAGGTTCTAGAAACCATCGGCCCAAAGTCCTACATAATAGAGCTTGGGGATGGCCGCAGGTGGCAGTGGCACATTGACCAAGTTAGGGAACGCTGCCCACTAAACGCAGATTGGAAGGAAGCCCCTAACGCTCATAATGTCATCCCTACAGGTTCCCCTAGACTACTAAGGCAGGAACACTTAGCTTTGGATGTCGCAGTGCCCTCAAGCGACATCAGAGACTTCAGCACTGACAATTCCGGACTCCGCCCCAAGAGCTTGCAGGAAATTCCGCAGAGGGAGCCAGAGAGGGAAAATGCTCTCTCCGGCTCAACCTAGCGGGCAGAATGAGCTGCGCAGGTCAAGTAGGACTATCACGCGACCCACATACCTCAAAGATTACGTATGCTAAGCTAAGGGGGGAGGGATGTTATGTCTTGAATAGGAGTTCTCACTCCAGTCCGACCAAGCAGACTCCTCCTGATTGGTTCTTTTTTCCTAACTTGCCAATTGGCTCCTGACCAAGCAAGCTCCTCCTGATTGGTCCCCTTTTGGTGCTTGCATATGATTGGCTCCTGGGTTTAAAGGGCTCGCTATTGAAACCGGGGTTTTTCCTGTCTTGGGCAAGAGCTGTTCTACACTACAATAAATGAGCTGAAGTTACTACAAGTCTACCACCTCTTCTTTTCTGCTCGGAATCCAACAATATTGTCCTTTAATCAAATTCTCTTTTGGATTCAGTTGTTACCAGAAATCATTTTTTCCACCAACCCCCCCACCCCCAATCCCTTAAATCAGAAGCTGGAAGGGAATGCTATCCTTTCCTTATTTTTTATTTATGTATTTGATTTATAAGGCTATCAATTCTGGACTGTATACAACAGCAGTCCTCAAACTTTGTGGCACCAGGGACTGGTTTTGTGGAAGGCAATTTTTCCATGGACTGGGGGTGTGGATGCACTGCTCGCTCACCTCCAGCTGTGTAGTTCCTAACAGGCCACAGAGCAGTACCAGTCCGTGGCCTTAGGTTGAGGACCCCCGTATATAACATAAACATATATAAATAAAAGTACACAAACAAACATAAAAAAAGGAAACCATTTAACACCCTAAATCACTCTAGCCCACAGCTTCTTACTCTGTGGTCTATAGAAGTTGGTGTGCAGTCCCCAAAGAACAAAGGTTTCTCAGAATGGGAAGGGTTGAGTGAAATCTCCTTTTGGCTAACAAGCCAAGTCCCTGGTGGAGAAAAACTTGTGTTTTGCATATGCCCCTGCCCATACAGTATGCAGGCTGGGAAAGGGCTACTATTACAATCTGTTTAATGAACATAAAGATGGAACAGTTTGGAGCATTAGGTCCAACACAGATCTATCTCCAGCATATGAATCCAAATTAGCACATCCCAGACAAAGTAATACATGACCCTTACTTGAACAGATTCGGTAAAGAAAAAAGGATTTTGCTATCTTAACTTCTCTTACTATTAGCATAATTTCCCAGTATTTAACCTCTTTCTTTTCTTTGCACTTTTCTTTGCTCTTTATTCTTGAACCATTCTTCAAATGCAGAAAGCTTCCTAACTCATTACATTCTGGGAGTATATAGACAAATAATAAGTATCCTTCTGTTGGTGCATCTGGAATGGCATGTGCCTTTTTAGCAGTCAGTGTAACATTGGATGAATCCCAGCGCCAAGACTGTTTTCATGCATGATTTTTCTTTCCAAAATGAAGATTTTTTTACTTGCTCTACTAAATTTGATTCAGTTTCTTAAATGTGCATAAGTGTATGTAAATTGTGATTTTTCCGATGTACAGATACACGTACTATAGCTAGGGATCAAGTGTTTATTTATTGTTTGGATATTGTGGTTAACAGTTGGCAGAGTGAATAAAAGAGAGAGAACATGTTTCTGCTATGGTCAAGATTTAATCCATTTCCATTTTCAGAAATATTTCTGCCCTTGAGTTTTGTCTTTAAAATGTGCATTTAGGATCCTAATTCTTAGTCCTAGATCATATTCTAAAACATTTCGCCTCCATTCTAAAACATTCCACTTAGTTCAGTAAGCACCTTTGCAGCTATATCTTGCAATTGTGACTTTTGAGAGATCCTAAAGGTAAAGTAGTATTATTTAGTTAGCATTTAGGACTTAGTTGAAATACTCAGTACTATATTTTAACTCATCTTAAATCTTCCCAGTAGAAATTATCCCCAAAGAGAAAAAGAGGGGGAGAGGAGGCAAGGACTAGAAGCTTACTCTATTGAGCTGCCATCTTCCCCGGGGCAGTGTCCACTGTTTTTCTGGTGGGCAGGATTCTAGAAATATACAATTGTTTGTACTGCTTGTAAGGTACTTTGTGAGAATTGTTACCTATTCTTCACTTTAGAGAAATACCTATGATATTTTGATCCTAAAACAATAACTGCTGTGTAATATATGTAATGGCCCTTAATGATTGACATTTTTAACAAGTTTCCTTGTCTCTTTTGCAGCTGTTACAAGGAGCTTACCAATTGCACCATCCTCATAGCTGAGAAACTGGATTGTTACTGGCCAAACCAGCTGGTGGATCAGTTCTTCATAACAATTCACAGGCACTACTTCAAAACCTGCCCTGTTTCAGGAAGGGCTGTAGGAGACCCCCCTAAGATCATTTTATGTCCATTCATTGTTGTACCAATTTTTATCACCCTACTCATGATGGCATTGGTAGTGTGGCAAAGCAAATACAGTGAAGGCATTATTTAAACCCAAAGGTTCAAGATAACATTGGTGAAGATGAATCCCAAACTTTTCAACCTCCAAGCTGTACTGAAGTCTATTTTGCTGTTTCTTTAGTAGAGTTCTGGATACCAGAACTTTAGAGAAGGTGTATAATAGAAAAATTTCTGCTACCCAAAAGGGAAAAAACTCTCTGCATTTTCTTGTGTTAACAAATATTTTGCTTGTCAAGAGAAAGCATTGAGAAATTGTTCTCACTGTCTGAATTGGTATTAATAATATTACAGACATGTTTGCAATATTGCTGCTTTGATCTTCAAATTTAAGCTTGTCTTTCCTGGTTCTTTCAATATATTTTATTGTCTTTGGTAATTACACACTTGTCTTTGGCTTATGCACTCATTTTTTAGATGAGGTGATTTGAAAAAAAATGTTGGTGATGCATCAGCAATTGTGTACCATAGAAACAATGTCAATGATGAGTTAACAGATTAACAGAATTGGAAGGCACCTTGCTGGTCATCTAGTCCAACCCCCTGCCCAAGCAGGAGACCCTGCATCTGCCTCTATCTAGGATTGAACTCACAACCTCCTGATTATGAGGCAAGAGCTCCACCTCTAGGCCATAGCAGCTGGGTGAAACAAACCATTTCAATTTATTTTGTTGGTTAAAATCACTGAAAACCAATATATATTGTTCATTGCATTAATTTTTCTATCTGAAAAATTAACATAGCAACAATATTTTAGCAAATCCTAATTCATTCAAATATTGTAATTATTTCTTAGGCATGTTAATGTTTTATCATATCTTTTGTGTGAACAAATGTTCACTATAAATATTTTTATATGGACATTAATTAGTGCAGACATTTATTCACAGGACAAATCTTCATCAGATTATTGGAAAAATATTAAAGTTTGCAATATACCATTCTGAAAAAAATGCTTTCTAATAAAAATTGTAATAAAATAAAATAAATAGTATAAATATTAAAACAAAAAAATCTAATAAAACCTATGGCACTAAGAAATTTACCGTATTTTTTGGACTATAAGAGTATAAGATGCACCTAGATTTCAAAGAGGAAAACAAGAAAAAATAGTTTTTGGCCTCCAGGCATCCGGTATTTGCCCTTCCCAACCCCCAGGAGCACTCTGTAGGCCTCCTAAACCCTCTGCACATCCTGTTTTTGTGAAAAATGGGCCTGTTTTTGGTCTCCACATGTCCGGTTGATGCCCTCCCTAGCTCTCAGGAGACTTCCCAAACCCTCCCAAACCCTTCACATGTCCCATTTTTGCCAAAAATGGAACACATGGGGGTGGTAGCGAGGCCAAAAACAGCTGTATTCAGTCTATAAGATGCACAGTCATTTCCATCCATTGGGGGTCTTATAGTCTGAACAATATTGTAATAGTAAAGTAGTAAATTTATTAATAAAGAAATGCTTGAATTAGCTATACAACTTTGGTGGCAAAAACTAATTTCTGATTACTTTTGGTAAAATTCCCTACTCTTAGGACAAGAACATCTACATATTTGCTCACAGCTCTTAGCTATTCCATGTGTGCAATGAGCTAGAGACTGAAAATGTGCCATAAGCTACAATTACAAATAATGTTGTTTGAACAACCTAATGAATGTCGGGGGTAAAATTTATTACCCACCATGAGACGATGGATCGTAGCCTTGCCCGGTACATGGCATAAAAATATAT
>JANHGD010006574.1:23476-35927 GCA_027560375.1 Imantodes cenchoa
CTGCCTTCAGAGGGCTTCCGGGGGGAGGAGGCCATTTTCGCCCTCCCCAGGCTCCTAGAAAGGCTCTGAAGCCTGGGAACAGTGAAAAACGGGTATGCCATCACATGCCAGGAGTGGGGTGTGTGTGTGTCATGCATGCATGCATGTGGGGGGGGTGCATGGAATTATGGGTGTGGGCACGCATGTGCATGACCCCCTCCTGTGCTCCCCCTTTTGGCACATGACCCCCAAAAAGTTTGCCATCACTATCCTAGACCATTTCAAAGAAATGGTGATCCAATCTCATCTTAAAACCTCCACCCACAGCTTCTTGAGGCAAGTTGTTCCACTGATTAATTGTTCTAACTATCAGGAAACTTCTCCTTAGTTCGAAGTTGCTTCTCTCCTTGATGAGTTTCCATCAATTTCTTCCAGTTCAAGAATTACAACTCTGAATAGCTCACAACAGCAACACTGGGCAAAAGGTTCAAAGCCCTGATGCCTCAGTCATTCAAAGCCAATCACCTCCACCCTCCAAGTTCCAATGGGGAATAACCAGCTTCTTTATGGCCTTCCAGAAGACAAAGAGGGTGGGGGCTTCTGAGTCCCAGGGTCTTCTCTATCAACCTCTTGCTACATACTGATTGTTTATAACCAATGAAGTCACTAGTGATATTGCTTTTAGCACGGCCAAGCTACTAAACTAAGCCACTAAATTAATTTCCCTTTATTGAGGTCATTTGTTCTCCTTTCCTATTTTTATGCCAGTATTACAATGCACATCATTACTGATTTGTTTGAAAACATACAAAAAATATCCTCAAGGGCAGGGGTGGGTTCCTCGCACCGGCATACTGGTGCAATCCTGATGATGCGCACACGTGTGCATCCCCTTGTGCGATTTTGCTTCCTGCGCATGCACAGAAGCAAAATCTCACGAGGGGACGCTCGCACACGTGAAATTTCGGTAATTTTTTCCTTCCACGCATGCGCGGAAGCAAAAAATCATCAAAATCTCGCACGCACAAATCCCCTCGCGAGATTTTGCTTCTGCGCATACGCAGGAAGCAAAATCCCGGCAAAAATCTTAAAAAAAGATGGCGCCGCGCGATGGACCGGTGAATACGGCACCGGAACCGTTGTGCAATCGGCGGGCCGCTACCAGGACGGCAGAGTGGCCCGCACCGGTAGCAACCCAACCCTGCTCGAGTTGGTATGTGGATATCTGGAAAGGCAGTTAAGCACAAGTCATCTGAATGTGGATTTTTAAATGAAAACTGAAGTCTCTTGGATCTTTTGATAATAAGGCGGCTTTAATGTGATGAATAAGAAGCAACCTTCCACCACAAATTATTTAACTGGCTGTGGTAGCCCATAATATTAAACAGCTTTCAATGTGCTGATAAATTCAGTCTCCAAGTGTGGGTTTTTATGCGACCCGTGCACAAGCAAGCAATCAGTGAGATCAGCAGAATCACAAAGTTTGCTGATATATAGTAATAAACATACAAATGCTTCAGAGCAATGTCTCTCAATTATTCTATCACATGAATTGAGAGCCAGACCAAACATATGGGACTCAAATGTGCTCAAATACAGGTCATCTTCAACTTATAACCATTCGTCTAGTGACGATTCAAAGTTATAACAGCATTTTAACAAAGTGACTTATGAGCAATTTTCACACTTATGCCCGTTGCAGCATCCTCGTGGTGACATGATCAGAATTTGGATACTGGGCGACTGGCTCATATTTATGTCGGCTACAGTGTCTTTGGGGGTCATGTGATCAGCAAGCAAAGTCAATGGGGAAGCCAGATTCATATCACATCCCTATTACTAACTCCACAACTGCAGTGAGTCACTTAACTGTCTGAAGAAAGGTCATAAAATTGGGCAAAACCCTGTCTTGCTTAACAACAGAAATTTGGGGCTCAGTTGTGGTCATTATGTCAAGGACTAATAATAATAATAATAATACCAATACTAATGCTACTAATGCTATTACTACTACTACTACTACTACTAATAATAATAACTGAAAATGAGATGGTGAAGATCTTGTGGGACTTTCGAATATAGACAGATCATCATTTGGAACACAACACGCCAGATATTACGGTTGTCGAGGGCCGAAGAGTAGTTTATTGATATTGCTGTATCAGGAGATGCCAGAGTTGAAGAAAAAGAATTGGAAAAAATTACGAACTATTGCGACCTGGCCATTGAAACTAGACAGCTATGGATGAAACATGTAACAGTGATACCCATTGTCATCGGGGCACTTGGTACCATGTCCAAGAATTTCACAAAACACATCAAGAAATTGCAGCTTCCTGCAATAACACCCGCAGAATTGCAAAAAACTGTGCTACTTGGAACATCATATATTTTAAGAAGATATTTGGTTGATATCTAGGACGTTGGCAGCAACCTGTATCAACCATTAGCACCAGTCAATGGTATTTGTAACACATAATGTGGGATGGGAGGAGGTTCTTACAATTCTCATTGCCAGAATTTGTTTATTTATATTTATTTGTTAAATTTATATGCCACCCATTTCACTGTCCAAAGTGTCTTCCATTCATGGCCAATACCGTGGCTGCAAACTGTTTTGAAATAGACATTGAAACTGGGATGTCGCAAACCAAATCAACAGATACTCTGTTTTTTCTTATAATAAGATCAAACTACACATTTATCGCATAATTTCTCATATTCCCTTCTTTAAAACAAAATCCAAAAAATAGCTTCTGAGGCTGCGTTCATTGATATGTGTCCAATGTGAGCACCTTAATCTTTTTTCTCCATCATTTCCCATATTCAGATTGGGTGCCTTTAAGCTTTTATGGTCCCATGAGTGGAATAAAAAGAGTAAAAGGATTTGAGACAGGCAATAAAGAGGATGAAAACAAAACATATGGAAAGTTTAATGAATTCTCATCCAATCCTTCCCCACACATAAGTATTCAAAGGAAGATGATAACTTGGATTTTAGGTTACACCCCCCCCTCCCCCCAATCTCCAATAATGTTAGCAGAATTTGGCTTAAACTTCTTGTCACCACCACAGGAATAAAGTAATCCAGCATCATTTTCATGACTGCACAGAGAAAATTACAGAACACCATGGATAATGGCTCCTCTAGGAAATAGAGGAAGTGTTTTGCTTCAGTAAATAACACAATTTGTTGGGGAATCCAATAATTAAGAAGGGAATTTGGGTTGGCTAATCCATGATTCTTCATACTGTCTACTTATTACCTTATTCAACCCGATCTACTTTTTGAAACCTGTATGCAAAAGGTTTTGAATAAATGTTTGAAAAAAATATTAAAACCACATTCATGCGGCACCTCAGAGATTGACAACGTTATGTTGCTAAAATCAGCACTGAATTGATGGTACACAATGGGCTAGTCAACATATTGTGGAATTTAACTTCAATGAGACGTAAGTAGAAATATATTTATTCTGAAATGTTTGTTGACAGAGTAGAGCACATAAAATTTCTACGAAGGATAAGAACCTACAGAAAAATGCTACTACTCTAATGTTAATATTCGTCAGCTGGTGGCATATATAGGTGAACTTAGTTGATCTCAAGAACTAAAAGGAGTTAGACCTAGTTAGTGCCTGGCTAGAAAGCCACCAGGTTATTCTAGGATTTTAGATTAGGATTCTATTCTATTTTAGGATTAGATTGAGTAGTTGAAAAATGCCCTGGAAGAAGGCAGCAGCAAATTTTCAAGCAGTCACCAAGAAAACATGGACTTATTTATGTAATCATCCAACAGCCCTTTGAGGTAGACCACACTAGGAAACCAAAGTCATGGAGGCTAATACTACTTCTGGCACTCTTGGTGCTCTGAGAGGTTGTTTCTTTGCCTGTGAATGTTTCATTAAGCTACTCAGAAACATCTTCATGCAAGTAGTATGATATTTCATGCCTGCTTATATACTATTACTTTTACTATAAGGCTGTAGTAACTGCATTTTGCAAGTCTGAATGTGCTTCCCTCTGCCTCCCTTTCTTTTTGAGAGGGCTAGAAAAGGACTTGACACCATCTCAGACTAATTTATCCGACTGTTTGTCTTAGTAGCGACTTTTCCCACTGTTCCTCACAGTCATTCCTTCTACCCATTACGTCAGGGCTGTCAAACTCCGGGCTCTCAGGCCATATGCGTCACAAGCTGGCCACACCCACACCCCTTTAGCAAAAGGGGAAAAAAGTCCAGATATGTCACGACATTCATCAGAGTCAAACGCATCTCAAAGGAGACTTGATTCCCCCCCCCCTTAAACAACCTGTGCTTTCCACTGCTGTGTTAAATTCCTCTGAGCTGTCAGACATCTGAAAGAGCATGACATTTGCTGCCCTGTCTCTGTGGATCGCTATCCTGCCTAGCAAATAATGCTCTCCTGATTACACACGTGCAATGGCCGATTGGCAAAGTGATTTGCTGAGATCTCTTTTTCAGCTGATCACCAGGTGGTAGAAGAAAGTAAAGGCAGCCCTTGACTTTTGGCCACAATTGGAACCAGAATTTCAGTCACTAAGTGATGCTGTCATTAAGCGAATCATCACGTGACCGGTTTCTGATTTTATTACCATTTTTTACCGTGGTTGAATCACATGGTTGTTACATGAATCGGCAGTTGCTAAGCAAAACTGGCTTCCTCAATTCGCTCTGCCTGTTGGAAGCCAGTCGGGAAGACTGCAGATGGCAATCACAGGGCCACAAGTTGCTGCAATTGTTGTAAACACAAACCAGTTGCCAAGCACCCAAAACTGCAATCATATGACTGTGTCAATGATGTGACGGTTGTAACTTTGAGGACAGATGGTAAATTACTTTTCCTGAAACCACTGTTACTTTGAACTGTCGTTCAATGAACAATCGTAAGTCGAAGACTATCTAAATCAATCACTCCACTGAGCAGAAATGAGGTTGAGCTGACTGCAGAATATTACCGGAGTATAAGACGTACCTTTTTACTGCTCAAAAGAGGGTGAAAACTTGGGTGCATCTTATACACCGAATGCAGCCCCACCCAGCCACCCCCACCCTTTGGACTCTGCCTACCAGAATTTACCTCCTTGCAAGCAAGCTGCAGCAGAGCCTGATTAGCACTAGCTACTGATTATCTGCCTCCCGACACTCAGCTGATTGATTGAAGTTGCCAGCAAGCCCATGTGCTGAAAGTGAAACTGAAACTAAAGCAGCATGGAGCAAATTGCTGGAAGGAGAGACTGCTGAAACTGGCTGTTTGTTTTTTGCTGCATGGAGGTAAGTCAGTAACTATAAATGCCTATAGAATGTTTAAATTATTAGCAGTAGTGGTTTGCTACCGGAGCGCCCGGATTTTTACGCAGCTGCCGGTGACGACACGTGTATGCTTAATTGCGATTATGGTGCTTCCTGCGCTTGCGCAGGAAGCGAAATCGCGCGAGGAGATGCTTCCTCGCACGAGATTTCAGGATTTTTTTGCTTCCGCGCATGCTTCCGTTTTTTGCAAAAAATGGGCCCGTTTTTCACCCATTTTTTGTAAAAATGGGGTGGGCAGAGGGTTTGGGAGACTTGCAGAGAGCTCCTGGGGGTTGGGGGAAGGCAAAAACGGCCCAATTTTTACCTTCCCCCAGCCTCCAGGAGCACGCTGCAGGCCTCCCAAACCCTCTGCACACCCAATTTTTGCGAAATATAGCCCGTTTTATTTGCAAAAATGGGACACGGGGGTGGGGCTTTAGGAAGCCAAAAATGGCTGTATTTGGTGTATAAGATGCACTGACATTTCCACCCTCTTTTATATGGGGGAGGTGCATCTTATACTTCGAAAAATACGGTATTTATTAACTTGCTAGATAACATCTACCTCTACCTGGGTAATGAAATACCTGCAAGAAAACAATCAAACTTAGAGAACACCAAGGACTCCAAAGCTATGTCAGCTACTTCTATACGATTGCCAAGAGAACGTGAGCACATCCATACCATCGTAAGGATTCAAGCTCAACTTGAAAGAATGATTACACTTCTACAATATGATTACTGTTCTCATTGTCCCATCTGTTACCTGTTGGTTGTGAAAGAGGTCAGCGCCCGAAAGACAGCAGCTACCATAGGCACTCGCCTAGGACAAAGATTTACGGAAGTTGTACTTGAGAAAAAGCTCATGGAGATCAATAAGACTTACGGATAAGACCTCTGCTTAAAGCCCAGCCATGCAGAGTTACATCTATGGTTGACTGACAGTAAGATCCTAGATGGTCCACTGGGTAGTATCAAAATAAAGCGCATAAGTTGTTTGTCTTTTGAAAAATAGGATGCTTGGGCTGCTGTTAGAAAAGCCGTGATGATTCAAGATAAGATTTGCTCTCCATAAACAATCTTGGCAAGCCCTGAGAAATGTTAGATAAAACTTTCTCTGGCTTGTTTTTCTCCGTTGTGGCTTCTGCTGCTGATGGACGGGATGTTCAAACTTCCACACAGACAATCTGGGGTGAATCAAGGGACAAACACCTGCTCTTTGTCAGCCAAGATAGGGGAAGGGGAAAACAACTTTAATTTTCTGCTTCACTACATAATGCCGCTGATGTGGAAATGCCTCTGTGCGGAGTTCATTGTGGAGTTTGGAAAACAAAATGTTTCCAGTAAGTTCTGTAAGAGCAAAATTAAATGCAAAATGCACGTCCTTTTCCTCCCCCCCCCTCATTACTGAGAATCAGCTATGAGAATTAAGAATGCATGAGCACAGAGATACCGAAGAAAATATTTCCATCAAGTATTCCCTGCAGTGATGGGTTTCAAAATGCCAGTCAGCCTCTAGGTCAGCGTTTCTCAACCTTGGTAGCTTTAAGGTGGGTGGAAGCTGGCTGGGGAATCCTGGGAGTTAAAGTCCATCCACCTTAAAGTCACCAAGGTTGAGAAACACTGACCTAGAGGTGAAACTAAGATATCCATAATGAAAGGGGTACCACGGGGAGGATCAGTGCTATATAACTAGACGTTATATAAATACAATGACATCCCAGCGAAGCTTTACCAGAATCTCTATGTAACAGCCCAGGTTACACACTCCATACCCAAATGATAGAAGAGCCTGAGTTAGGGAAAGTACCATCAAGTCCCTTCTTGCGATTGGCCAACCAGATGATCTAGTGAACCCTACAATCAAGGCAGAAAGTCACCCCTCTTCCTCTTTTTTGCTTCCTCCCCAGCAGGTTTCAATGAGATGCCATCTCATTATCCCCCACTGATTTTATCTAACTTCTTTTAAAGGCACGTAAGCATGTGCTATCACTCCTGTACTATAGGAGTAGGCAATCCAAGGCCCATAGGTTGCATGCTGCTCCTAGTTTTATTCTGTGAGTCTCTAGAGCATCTACACATTACATTACACATTACATTAGTCCTTGTGTTACGACCACAGTAGACCAGAGTAGAGTCTGTCCATTATGGCTGTAAGTCATAATGGTTGTAAAACTGGTTGGCCATTTGATAAACCTGGTTTTGTGACTTTTTTGCAATAGTTGTTAAGCAAATCACATGGTCATTAAATGAACCCATGACCGTTAAGCAAATGCCGTGGCATTAAGTGAGCAAATGATTCACAATGGACATGTTTTTGCCAAAAAAACCAGAAGTAGTTGCTAGGTTTTGCTAAAACCATCATAAAATGTGGTGATGTGACCATAGGATGCTGCAAACAGCCATACATGTAGCCATGTTGTCAAGCGCCTGAAACAATTGGCCATAAGTCAAGGATTACTGTACTCTTTAAGAATAACACCGATTTTCAGCAGCATAATTTTACTTTTTTGCCACACACGTGTAGTTTTAGATCATTTTCCCCAATAAAGAAAGGCACAAGTATAATGTCCATATGTTTGGTTTTAGGACTTATGCGGAGAAGAGATGACATATATATATATATCATATTTGTACAAAAATATTGAAAATGCAAAAAGGTTCACAGATTTTTAAGTACCACTGCATACCCTGCAGGGTATCCAAGTGACAAGTGGTTTCCTGAAACCACTGCCTTTTGTGCTTTCATGCTCTACTAAACCACTGGCATTAACTATAATTGTACATTGTTTTTCTCACAGACAAAACTAAGCGATCCACTTAAAGCATGGATAAGCAATCTGAAGCCTTAAGGTGCAAGGACCCATTAGCCTAATTCCATGCATTGTTCTGAAAACCATCAATCCAAGCTTCTCTCAAGAGCTAACTGTCCAAGCGTGCCATCAAAGGGAAGGAAAAGGAAACAGGGTGGTTGGTGATTGGTGATTTTTGACATTTATTTATTTTTTCTTCTGACATTTTCACTACCAGGTGTGAAATCCAGCAGGTTCTGACAGCTTCTGGAAAACCGGTAGCGGAAATTTTGAGTGGTTCGGACAACTGGCAAATACCACCTCTGGCTGGCCCCAGAGTGGGGTGGGAATGGAGAATTTGCAATATCCTTTCCCCAGGAGTGGGGAGGGAATGGAGAATTTGCAATATCCTTCCCCTGTCACGCCCAGCAAGCCATGCCATACCCACCAAACCACGCCCACAGAATCGGTAGTAAAAAAAAAAAAAAAAAAGGATTTTCACCATTGTCCACTACCATAGTGAACACTACACAGTGAACACAACCACAGTGAGGGGAAAAAAAGGCAGAGGATGGATGATCCCATAAAACTTTAACTCCACTGATTTGAACCAAAATGAGACATATCGCAGAGATCATAACCCATATCTTAACATTCCTCTCCCTGGTAATCCTACTTGATAATACTGGTAGTCCTCGACTTACAAGTTTATTTAATTAACATTCAAAGTTACAACAGCACTGAAGAAAATGACTTATGACTGTTTTTCAAACTTACAGCCATTGCATCATCCCCATGGTCACATGATCAAAATTCAGAAGTGTGGCAAATCTCTTACATATATTTTATGATAGTTGCATTGTCCTGGGGTTAAGTGATCGCCCTTCATAACAAGCAAAGTCAATAGGGTAGCCAGATTCATTTAAAAACCACATTACTAACTTGACAACTGCAGTGATTCACTTAACAACTATGGCAAGAAGGTCATAAAATGGAGCAAAATTCACTTAAGAAATGTCTCACTTGGCAACCAGAAATTTTGGGCTCAATTATAGTGGTAAGTCAAGGACTACCTGGTAGCAGGGGTGGGTTCTAACTTACCTTGTTGCTGGTTCTCTTCCTCCCGCACCACGTGTGCATGTTGCACGGGCATGCGTGCATGCACAGTGCTGAAAACCCAAAGTCTGCGCATGCGCAGAAGCGAAAAACAAGATGGCACTGCCTATGGCACCGCCGAGAGAGCCAGTTTGGGGGCATGTCCAACCAGCCATCACTGCCAGTTTGGTAAGCGGGGGTTAATTCCCGCTACTGGTACTAAAGAACCGGTCCGAACCGGCAGGACCTCTGACCTGTACTGATTTGAAGGTGCATATTCCCTTTTAAGCAACCTTAACCAGAGAAACAGGAATTTTTCCTGTTGTGAGGAAAAGTCATTGTTTATTAAATTTATATGTCACCCTCATTATCGAATGATACTCTGGGAACAAAACATCTTCAGAAGCGTATTTCAGAAGTGGATGCTTTGCTAATGAAGTCAAAGATCCCTTCAGCATTATTTTAACCAAGGTGAGCATAGTTTAACTGCATGACCGGTGAATAATCATCATACTGTGTGTATCTTAAATTTAAATACCACAACACCCAAAAGTAGCTTTTTGCTTTTAGTTTCAACCCCTCTGTGTTAGTTATGACAATGTTTGGTCTAGGAATAGTCATACATCCCTGCCCCAAAAGAAATGGGTTTGGGTTTTCCCCCACCCTTGGATAACCGATAGATTATAAGTTCTGCTTCCATTTATTATCCTGTCTTTTTCTCTAAAATTGTTACCTTGATGAGAATGAAAGCAGCTCCAGAGGATAAGGTAGATCTGCAGAATTATGAATCAGGGATGTTATATAGATAGTGAATGTAGTCATTATTCACTAAAACACTGATCATATGAGGTTAATATTCATCATCAAAACAGTAATGTCATATTCTACATTTAAATACAACTGTTCAGACATGATAAAGGACTATAAAGCAAAGCAATTGCTTATATATTCTAAATATTGTATATTAACATCATTTAAGTAGGCACTCTGTATTAATCAAAAGAGGAGACCTAGGTGGTAAAAACAAGTAATTTTAAAGCAAATTTAACTGTTTGATATTTGCTTTCTTCTTTAAAAATAAATCGGTTTTCTTATGTGTCTGCTAACAGCCTTCATAATGTTTGCTGAGCTATCTTTGCCATCTTACTTTCTGTAAATACAAGGATTAAAGATGCAATCCATTTCTTGGAAAGATCAATAGAAATGATATCAATATAGCTCAGTTACAGTTTTATTTCTCAGTCCAGCAAATTGCCAGAGGTATTAATTCTAAGAAGAATCTATAAAGAACTGTGCTGCCTGCATGCTCTCTCTATTCAGGGTAAGAGAGGCTGCAGTTTTATGAGTGCCTCCCTTTGCATAAGCAGTATCGCCACTGAGAAATCATACTGATCATGCAAACAAAATAAAATAAATATTAGTAAAATTAAATTCTATATACACACTGGGGCTCAGACACATCTCTGGAGAAGGATATTGATGCATATAATAACAATCTATATGCCTAAAACCTAATATTAGAAATGAATGGTGGAGAAAGATTATGGGATATTAGTGTTCTGACAAATTAAGCTAAGCATAGAATTATAATTGACACATTACTGGGTAATACTATATTTTTTTTCTACAAAAAATCATGGGAAAAGTGCAGATGATGTGATTTCTTCAAAATCTGACGGTCTAATAATTCCCCAGCAAAAGTTCCACCTTGATGTAGCATCTAATTTAGTACTGTCATGGCCCAGTTGGAATCTGGGTCCGGGAGGATTAGATTAGATTAACAGAGTTGGAAAAAACCTTGTAGGCCATCTAGTCCAACCTCCTGTCCAAGCAGGAGACCCTACATCATTTCTGACAAATGGTGGATGAGACGGAGCGAGGAACGAACAGAGGAGCAAGATGAGGCAGTCCTGGGTTTCTTGGGCCTGGGAAGGGTTGACCTCGAAGGAGAGAGGATGCAGGACGACCAAGCGAGGGGGGGAGAGGGCAGGCAGCGGAGCAGAGGTGTGATGGAGCTCCAAGGACGAGCAATTACCTCCCCTGCTGATCCCCGAGAATGGAGAGGAGGCAGGATCAGTGCAGAGTGACCCGACAACTAAGGAGGAGGGCACCCCTCCCCTCTTCACAAGGCTCACCTGGGGAATTAGATTTAAAGAGACGCCGTTGGGAGGGGCACTTGTTGGGAATAAGCATTGCCTTTTTCCAGCCTCACATGCTGTTACCGACATCTGGATACTTTGCTGTGCCTTGCCCTGTTTGCCTTGCTTGCCTGGCCGTGAGAGTTTGCAGCGACACAATTTTACTCCGGATTGTGCTGTAGACCCAGTGAACTCTTCCAGTGACGAGCACTCCCTGGAACCAAATTCCCTGAACTGTGGCTGCTCTCAGAACTGTGCTGCTCCTCTGGACTAATAGCAGCCAGGAACTATTGGAGGTGTGTGTTTAGAGATTGGCTCCTGGACTTGTATGAACAGTGGGACTTTTGGGAGAAAGTTAAGAACAATAAAGGGGAGTTAAGCCTTTGTTCCAGCTGTGCTTCTTCCATGCCCAGTATATATTATTTTGATCAAAAAGCCATGCGTTCTAGAATTTAGTACAGCTTTCTATATGAATATAACATCATTCAGAAAGCTTATGACACTTCCAAGGTGAAAAATTATTGCGACATAATCTTCTGCGGATCACTTCATTAAATTTTAGATTGCTGACAGCAACTGATACTTTTAACAACTGCAGACATGATTTCATATGTTAAAGGTGAAAAGTAAAATCTTCACCAGGTTGCGTTTTAGTACTTCTGACCATATGACTAAGTCCATGTACTTTTCTTGGTAACATTCCACTAGTGACTTTCTATTGACTGTTGTGCTAATTAATGACTGCAGTAAAGTTAAGTAAAACTTAACTTTATTTCCTGTGTCTAGTTTTATTTCTTTATTTAACCTTCCCAGTCTAAGTCTTCAATCTTGGGATTAACCAGGCTGCTTAGCTTTTTAAATTTCAGTCAAGATCAACTAAGTCTTCCCACTTGTGATGATCAAGCTTTGAAGGGGGCAGGGAGAAGATTGAAACTCAGCTCATATTGCAAGAAAAACCATTTCTTAAATATTATTTCTTTCTGTAAAAGAAAGAAATGCATATATTGAAAATTATACACTAGGCTGCAAGCCTTCTTCTGGAACTGTACGTAACCCATCCATCCATCCATCCATCCATCCATCCATCCATCCATCCATCCATCCATCCATCCATCCATCCATCCATCCATCCATC
>JANHGD010006575.1:0-11038 GCA_027560375.1 Imantodes cenchoa
AGCTCCGAAGAGGCTTCGAAGACTGAGCTCCGAAGACTGAGCTCTGAAGAGGCTTCTTGAATGAGATGCGAAATGTCTTCAAAGAAAAACCAGAAAGTCCAGTTGCCTCTTGAAAAAGCACCTTGTTGTGAGGCAGTAAAGATGAATTGGAGTATTGAAAGACTAAGAGGAAGAGGAGGAGGAGCAGGAGCCTGGTTAAAGGAAAAACAGTTTTCAGGTCAGGCCACATGAGGACTTTTGTAAGTCCCATACATTTTTTTGCTTTGGTGAGGCCCCTTCTTCCATAAAAACAAATAATATTAAAAATTACATTCCATAGGATTTTTAGTATTTTCTGTTTTTTAACAAAGAAACAGGTTGTAAATAATAAACATTCTGTAATAATAATAAGTTGTGGCCAGTTAGTTATGTCTGCCACATTATATGGCTACGAACAAGATTTGTTGTTCATGTTTTGTGAGTTTCTTGCATGTTTTATTAAAAGGTGGTGAAATAAATATTTTTTAAAAGGCACCAAAATAAGTAACTTCCACTTCACTTTTTTCTGATCTTTTTTTTTTTTTAAAAAAACACCACATTAAAATATTTGTATGAGCCCTTTGCCTATTATGCTTAATGGGTAAATCAATCCTGCTTTCAATAGTGAAACAAAGATTTATTTATTTAGCGTATGGCAGTGAAACAAAGAGAGATGCAACTGTCTGGAAGAGCCGAGCGTTCCTTCCAAATGACTCATCTCATTCAACAGAGATACACTGTACAAAGGAAGCAGTAAACTGATGACAACAGGCTGGCAAGAGAAAGGGAAAAGAAAGTGAAATTTGATAAAGTGGCTGAGGAGAAGTCAGCATCACTTAGAGATAGTCATCAATTTGGAGACCCGGGGCAGCAGCTTGATTCTTAACTTATTTTGTTCCCAGGCTGAAAACTGAGATATGGAAACAAAAAGAAGCCTTGTAAAGATAAAGTTGCACTTTCATATTTGCTCAACAACACTGAGTTGTGCATGGAAAAATACAAATCTGCTTACCTTCTTTCTTGTGTCAGTATCATCTAAAAATGAACCTGTGCCACCATCACAATTGTTAATTTATGTCTTATTTTATATTGGGCTGCTGCAGAACTATAACTTCCACCATCCACAACCAATAGGACCATTGGCAGGGTTTGCTGAAAGTGTAGTTTTTCAGCAGCATTTGGAAAGCCACAGGTTTCCTACCCGTAATAATTTTTAAAATTGTATAGGATTATGCTCATTATGATTGCTTGTTAAGCTATTCAGCTTTCTCAATTATTTTGTCTTAATTGTCAATTTCTTGGAGGAGGAGAGAAAGATGCTATGAAACAGCCTAATTTATGACTTAATTATTTTCAACTAAAATAATCTACTTAAAATTATGGTTTTTTTATGTTACATACCGCTGTCTCTACTTTTTTACCGTTACACCAGACATCCATTGTATCTTTCTCTGAAAAACAAAATCACAAAAGGATTGCTACATAAATTATTATACACAATTTCAACATCTTAAGTATAAAAGTTGTATCCAGACCAAAGCTCTTCTGCAGTTTACATTATGTTTTATTTTGATTTAGTTCTACAAAATGCTATAAATGCATTTCTAATTGCATTCTGGTCCAGATAAAAATCGCATTATATGCATGATAGTTCTCTAAGAATGCTGTTCATATAGTTACAATATAGTGCTTTTGCAGAAAATAAAAATTTAACAGCAAACCTATACAATGTCAAGTGGCCACCAAATGCTGATGGAATATTGAGAAAAAATCCAATGGAAGGAAGAACAGAATGAATGGTATCCTTAAGAGAAATGCACTAAACCACAACAATCACAAGCCCTGCTTATTTATGACTGCAAGAATGTTAAATGTTTATCAATTTAATAGAAAATAGTGCCAATCTGAAAAAGAACAATCATTTTTATGTAAATAATGCCTTATGAATGTAACTTGTCAATTAAAAAAAAAATTCTTTAAAAACTGTATTTCTGAAAAACTCGAAATTGCCTAAATGGTGTGACGTTTTGAAAATTAGGGTGGCTACTGAAATTGGGGGGCAGATGAGTGTACATTGTTATCAAATCCAAAGCTGATGCCAGTTTGACAGAAGGACTTTGATTCTGGTAGTCTTTCTGCAATTAAAAGGCTTCTACCATTTGCAAAGGGCTAGAGAATGCTGCATGTGACTTTTTTTTTTAGATATTATGGTAGCAGATACAGACTGATAGTAGACACAGATTTATTTACAAAATGCTATTATCTAAACCAGCTTGCTAGTCAGTATCCTTAATTCTCATAGTTATGCCCATAGCCACATATATGTCCAACATGATGTTTTCTGGATTTATAGTAATGCTATTTTCTATTTTGTTATACAATAATCACATTGCCAACAATACATAGTTAACATTCAACATTAAATGTAAACCAATGCTAGTAAATTACAAACAGCTATTAAAACTTAATACTAATTTAACAAATCCTTTTCAGATCAAAGAGATCTTGTATGTAATCCCAGAATGTCTCCAAGGTAAGGG
The DNA here is from genome assembly GCA_027560375.1 of Imantodes cenchoa. Classification (NCBI taxonomy): domain Eukaryota; kingdom Metazoa; phylum Chordata; class Lepidosauria; order Squamata; family Dipsadidae; genus Imantodes; species Imantodes cenchoa. The sequence goes on from JANHGD010006575.1 coordinate 2,559, forward strand.
TGTCAGGCCTGGAAGCCATCTTGGGCATTAGATCTTCAGGCCTGCCACATTTTGTGCTGTGGGAAACTGGGAGGGGGAATTGTATGGAGCTGGGGAGATATATAGTCAAAACAACATTCCTGTTTCCGAGAGTCAAGGCCACTCTGCCCTGCAATCTGGAGGGGTGTGACTGGACAGCATCTCCAGTTGGGACGGTGCATTGATTGGACCATGTGATGGACGTGGGTGCTGGGGCAAGGGCTTGGACTTTCTTTTGGGTGGGGAAAACCCGGAAGATTTCAGATTCGGGTTTTCCCAGATGTGTCAATATGACATCTCTAATAAAATGGAACTTTGAGGAAACTCAAGCCTCGGAGTTTTCTTTCATTGGTGGTGTTACTTGGAACCCTGATAAAGGGTATATAACTAACTTGATTATGTGCCATGAAGACATTGTCAACTCTAAGCCACCACACATATTGACTTTCTATAAAGGTTTCCTTAAACTTTATTTCCTAAACTTTATTTATATTGGATAAGTACCAAAATACAACTAAAATAGTACATGAACCATACAATAGATTTCAGGAAAGTAACATACCTAAAACAACTCTAAAATCTGTACCATCTAGGTGTAATACCCAAGTATTTGTTGTTTTTGACCGATTCTCCAGATATTTCTTGAGACTTTTTCCATCTATTTCCAGAGTATATTCATATGCAAATCCACTGACTGCATCAATATTAATAGTAGCCTTTGTTTTGGCTGCTCCAACTGTAAATGTCTCCTTTCCCACTAATTTAAACATCCATTCTTTTCTTATTATTTCCTAAGGATGAAAAAAGACATTTAATAGAAACATATCTTTACTTCAGTTTTAAAAACTTTATTGCCATAAAACCAGTCAATTTTTTTGTTTTGTTATTAGAAAAAATTATCAAATCAGATGTAATCAAAATACTTATTATCCTTTCGCCCTATCATATGGTAATATTAACAAGAACATAAAATCCAAATCACAGGAAATAATTATTAAATGCTAATCTACCCTGATTGTATCCCGTTTCTGAGACATTTTACACTTCAGAAACAAAAACAAACTGAAGAGCAAGTTCAGAGGATGTTTACTAACATGGTGAATTATTATGGTTAGTTGCAGTCAGTGAAATGCTTAGATTGGATTTGGCATTTTATCCACCTATCAAGTCCTTCTAAGGATGTAGGATAGATAGATGTTGTTTGATGGAGTTAAAGTACTGTCACAGGATGAGGATGATTATTATTAAAATTCCTAGCATTTCCCCACACGAGCAGAGCCCAGAAAGTAAACTCTATCAGGAAAGATAAATGACATGTATGTAGGTTTAGATAACTGAGGGGAGACATGATGGCAGACTTCAAATATCTCAGGGATTGTCATGGAGAAAAGGGAGTAGACTTAGAACTATCACCTAACAGGGCTACGTGAATTAAAACTACAAAAATAAGATTCATGTTAAATGCCAAGATTATAAAAACTGTCAGCTGTAATGTAGGTTGCCTTGTAAAGTGATGAGTTCTCCTTTGCTAGAAGTTTTTAAAAAGAAACTGGATGTCTTTATTAGAGATGCTCTACTGGATCCTGCACTGAGGAGGAAATTGGACTATGTTATCTCTAAAATATTTTTCAAGTCTATGATTCTATGATATCTAAAATATAATAGTCATGAAGAATAGATATGTTTGTACCAGAATATACATTCTGGGAACATTCTTTCAAATACCATATTTTTTGGAGTATAAGACGCACCCTTTTCCTCCCTAAAAAGGCTGAAAATTTGGGTGCGTGTTATACTTCAAATGTAGCTTATTCGAAGCTTTTCTTTCCAGCCATAACTAGGTGCTAATGATCTTCCCGGCTTCCTATTCCCTCAGAAGAAGGTTTTTTTCCAGCCCTAAGTCTTTGCAGGCTTGTTTTCATTCCTACTCCCTCTGAAAAATACTTTTTCAGCTCTAACGTGGTGCTAACGATCTTCCTGGCCTGCTGCATTTTTTTTTAATTCCTACTCTCCCCAAAGTAGTTTTTCCTGTGCTAAGTCTCTGCAGGCTTGCTTTCATTCCTACTCTCTCTGAAAAGGCTTTTTCAGCCCCTAAACGGGATAAAATAATGTGCTGAAGCTGAACAGACTAAGGACGCTAGCCAGAATACCTGGTAGGTAGATTTCCCCCCCCTATTTTCCTCCCCCAAAACTAAGGTGCGTCTTATGCCCCAGTGCGTCTTACACTCCGAAAAATATGATATACCTGCATACACCTCATATTTACGTATTGGAAGATGGAAATGCTCTAGAATATTTTTTACCTATTTGTAGGACTAATCCTACAAATGAACAATAGCGTAGTTGTGCTAGGGAACTGAGTTTATGAAAGGATAGGGATTTAATTTACTGTATAATAAAGGTAGTGGCAGAGGGCTTTTCTGCCCTCATGGAGAAGGAAAACCTACTCAGGATTGATTTTATGGGATTATTCAAATACTGTCAGGAGCTGGAGTTCAGTTCCCAAAAAACAAAAAGAAATGAATCATCTTAATGTCAGGATGCCCCTTTCTTTACCCTTCCACTTGGAAAAAAAAAAGATAGTAGAGTGGGGAATGATAAAAAATGGAATGTAAGGATTTAGATAAGGAACAATTATGCTTAAAAAGCAATCTGATAAATTAAGCCATCTCTGCGGTTGCTCATTTGTATCTTTTATGACTGCAATATTTCTCAATTTCCCAATTTACATCTGTACATCTTAAATAATGATTTTCTGTATATCTGCAGCAAAACTGATAGCAAGATTCTAGTCCCATGATGCATTCATTCCTTGCACTATGCATTCAAGTGATGTGTGTTTTCAAGAAACAACTGAATTCCCAAACTGGTTATTGCATATCTTTTGCCTATATTAGCAACGAAAACTAATTAATCTATCAGTTTAAAGCTGTGAATAAATATTCTTCTAATAGCCAAAAGCTGAACTCAACATCTGTTCAGAAGAAAGGTATTTCATAAAACTGCATTGTTTATCTTTAATAACAGAGTTTCAAAACTTTAGTTCAACATTATTATTTATTCAATATATTTGTATACTGCTTCCCTCGCTGGAGCATCTCAAAGCGACTTCCACTAAAAGCAATAAAATATAATTTCAAAAAGAATGAAATTCTTATTTAGTCTAAACCTCCTTCTATAATTTTGATTTCAAATAAAAATTGGATAGCTGAAAACTGTTAAAAAGACTCATTTCAGCATGTGTAAAGGGCAGTGTACATAAAGATAGTATTTCAAGTGATAGTTATTGAAGGGAACCTTAATCTATAAATACCCATCCCTCATACTTATCAAGGACCCTTTATACTTATCCCTGAAATCAGTGGGTTAAAATGCTTTCTTGCTTATCCTCTTTTGGGGTCTTTTGTGAATTCTCCTGTCAGTGCTAACGTATGGCCTGAATCTATCAGATAATGGTGCAACCCATCTCCTTCTCATTGTAATCATGACAATAAGAATCTGGACTTTGGAGGAATGAAAAGTCTCACGAAATAGCTCTCACTTTTGGCCTCAAAACTCCTGCAGAGTACAAGGTTGTTCTACTCAAAAGCAAATGTCTAATACAGGAGAAGACAGTTGAGGAACTTTTTGATGTTAAGGGCCACTTTTCTCACACCCTGAAGTCTATTTATGGTAATGAAAACAGGAATGACTCAGTGGTTCAACAGGAGAGATCAACAGGAGGGAAAAGAATAGAAAGAAAACGATTTATGGGATATTGACAACACTAAAGAAATAAGAAAATAAACTGGAAGTATGGCCAGAAAAGCCTATTCTCAACACTACACCGGGGCATTTTACAGCCCGTAGGCCACATCTGGCTGGCAGGTGATCCCAGTCCGGCCCATAGCATCAGCAGCATTGAGGCAATGTCAGTGGCCCTCCACAACAGTACCAGTTTCTCATGTGGCCCCTTGGGAAAATTAATTGCCCAGCCCTACTCAACACCAATTAGAAAAGCTTTCTTGAGAAGTACTCTTTCAGTGAACTATGTTTTACATACACAAATTGTTAACTTATTGTTTTCCAAAGAACTGAGTGCATTTTATGCAAATGTCCTACCTTTCCATCTACATACACAACACGCTTTCCTGATGTGGTCCCATGTTCAAATTCAATTTTGTGTACACCATCACTCAGGCCTACTTCCCAGACAGCCACCAGGTCTGCCATTTTGTCTAGGTAACTGTAATGAGAAGAAAAAAACATTTAAGTATGTACACTTGACCGACTTCAAGCAGTATTATTCAAAAGTGAAATACACTTCTAAAGTGGCTCCAACTTAGCCAGGCTCTCTTTTTGGAAACTTAATTATATTTACATAATATACTATGCAGCTCTTTAAATTATGAACTTAGTTTTTAGTAAACGTTTGGTCACTCAGGTATATGCATATCCTTGTCTGTATACATATTTATATTTTTCTTACATCTAATAAGAAAAAAGTGATGTATTACATTATATATACCAAAAATCACTCAGCTAATTTTTATTTTTAAACACCTTGTTAAATCCCGATCCTAGTCATTTCATTGTACTGATACAAAACCGGTTTATAGACAGAAAGTGAACATACTTAATTGTTCCAAGCCTAAAAGATTTATTTCCAGATACCAGTATTTAAAATAATTTAAACAAATAAAACTCCAATTTTTACAATTTTCATTTAAACACTAAAGAAAATATATTATTTGATTAATTGAGTAACCTAATAATTTGCCAAATGTAAAACTTATAAAGTAATTATTAAACTTAAAATACCACAGGTTAACAATAATGTGTTCAATCCTAGCCGGTTAAATCCAAATCCTGTCCTGTCTTTCTGATAGATAGACCTATGGTTCCAATATCAAATTAAATACAATAACAGATAAAAGTCATTTCTTATCAAACCACCTTGATAAGAAAATTATATTAAATCTAGCTTAGAAATGAAAGAAGCACATATATGAACCCTGTATTTATTTAATTTTATTTGGTGTTTTTGTTGATATTCACCATTGGGAACATTTGTTGATTATAGCAGTATATAAAACAGAGAGAAATTCATATTTGGCTAATATTTGTTTCAAAAATAACTTTCTATTTCTCTTACCCTATGGGGTTTATTTTACCTTACATCTTCATTGTAATCAGTCTCCATCCAAGTTGCCATAGCATACAAAATGGCTTTTAATCCAATTAGCAGCAAAAAAGAAAGGAAAAAAAAGAAAAAAAGAAAGCAGAAAGCAACAAAAAAGTAAAAACTAAGTTACAGAAGTTTAGAATAATTGTGTTTATGACAAATTATTGCTATTTCAAATATTTTGTCCTGAGCTGGGGGGAAATGCTGAGAAAAGCATTCTAATTTTACTTCTTGATCTTGCCAATCTGTCAGTGGCTTGAAATTAATTTGGATACGCAAATGCAGTTCACCTAGAACAGGGGTCGGCAAACCTCAGCTCACGAGCCACCTGCAGCTCTTTGGCCCCTTGAACATGGCTCTTCCTAGTTTTGAAGAGGGCTGCAGGGGCAGGAGGTCAAATATTGCGTCCTCCGGCATCCGGAACGCTCCACACTGCTCCAAATCCCCCCGCCCACCTGTCTCTAGCCTTGGAAGGGGAGAAGGAGGGCACCCGCTGGTGCGGTGGGGGGCTGTAGGACAAGCTATGGGGCTCATCTCCCCATTGCACAAGGATTGGATGGTTCACCTTGGAGCTCACCTCTTGGAGCTACACGCGCTTCCTCGCTCGTTCAAGCTAGGGGAGCAGGGGTTATGCCAAGCGTCTGAATGTCTCCCCCGCAAGAAATGAATGATCTCCCCAAGCCGGAGTCCGGAGCAGCCTCACACACTAGAAGCACTGAGGAGGGGCAGCAGTGGCTGGCGTTGGCAGAGCCCCCTGCCTCCGCCTGTCCTCGTGCGCCAGGATTTTCCTTGTGGCACGCAAATTCCACCTCCCCCTAGCCCGAATCGTGGGTGCGCCTCCCACCCCCACCCCAGCGGCACCTGAGAGGGGGGAAAGCCAAGTAGAGCCCAGCTCCTTCCCACGCAAAGCCCCTTAAAGTGGAGAACAAGCCCAGCTGGCCAGCCCCTTTGCCAGAAGCTCCCAGACAGCCCTCGAGCGAGCGAGCAAACGAGAGGAAGGAACACGCGAAGCCGCCCCCGTCGTGGGAGGGGGAGCCCCAAAGAGCCCACATGCGGCAGCACCTGCAGCGCCTCCCAGCCCGTCCCCTGCCACAAACTTGCGCAGGGGAGGGAGGGAGGCAGAGAGAGAGCGAGAGAGAGAGATTTTTCTGGTTCCCATTTCTCTGTCCTAATGACCAGCTGGGTAGGCGTGGCTGGGGGGGGTCATGTGACTGGCTGAAAGTGAGTGATGTCGAGTTGGCCATGCCCACCCAGATTTTGTGGCTCTCGGTGGGTTTTTTTCTGTGGGAAACAGTCCAAATGGCTCTTTGAGCGTTTACCGTAGTTACTACTTACAATCATTCACTAAAAAGCAGGCTAAAGCTGTTCCTCAAATATTTGCAAGTGTGCCAGTGGCATTTGACCTTTTGACTTAGCTCAAAGATCTTGAAGCTCAGTTAAGGAATGCAACAAGATGTTAGTATCACTCAGTTATTTAACAAAAATAAGAAATTTCTAAGCTGCTTGCTCCAACATATTAAAGCTAATGTTAATGGTCAGCAATTTCTTCCTTCTGGTTTCTCCTACAAACTTTTTCATTCTTGACATTTTTAGAACACAGAGCAGCACATTAAAAATATATAAATAAGATTTAAAACAGCAGATGTTAAAGCAGCACCCACATATTTACCCCCACGACTTGAAAAGTAAGTCATTTTTATTATAAACAAATAAGGAGAAAACTGGCATGCAATTTAAAAAAACCAAGCCCAATATTATATGCATTTCCATGTTTTTCATTAAAGTGGCAGAAGGATTCCACAGGCATACCTAAGAAATAAAAGGTGGGATGGCAGTAATCCAATATTTGGAAGATACTTATCAATCTACATAAAAAAGACAAATGGGTAATACAGAATGCTGACAAATTAGTGAAAATGGAGATGAATTCTAATTAATGATGTTTCATGATGGAAAATGTTTTCCACAGCAGCCACTTTAATCTGCTTTTTTCTGACTTTGGCACTTTTTACGTATCTGACCAGAATAGAGTAACTTGTATAGATACTTCTCTACTATGAACTAAAACAACAATCAGTTCCGTGCTATGCAGGCTACTAGATTTGTGTTGATGTAATGCTTAAATTTAAACAGTGTTCTTTGCTGAGTTCTTCAAATTTCATTTGATAAAAAGTACAGCAAAATATTCTGCAAAACGAATTCAATTAAATTCTAGGCATCAACTCTGAATTAAAAAAGAAACCACAGTGTGATTATATCCCAAATTTCACCTAGTTTGCCCATATGCCAAGATCTATTCAATAAACCATAATCAGTTGAATTTGCAAGAATATGCCATCAAATACATTTAAAAGTTAGTTACAAAAACTAACTTCACACAATAGGCATGTTGCTTGAAAAATATTAATGCTTGCTTTGTTGTATGAACCAGCTAAGTATGTCAATTTTAATTTCGTTCAACCCACATTTCTGGATTCTAAAAAAAGAAATACTGAAAAGGGGTTATTAGAGAAACAGGCCTTCCTATTTAGATGTGCTTTGGGTGACTTTAGTTAAGGGAAGACCAAGTAATTTTTCAAAGTGATTCTTTTTATTCCTGATTCGTCTGAAATAATGAGGCTCGCCACAAATACTTTTGCGGGTACAATCACCCTTCCATATGGAAAAAGCCATTTCCTTGTAGAGAAAAATTACAGTGGACTAAAGGAATCATACCACTCCACATTATTTCCCTTTCTAATAATTTCTATGCAGGAATAGGATTTGAGATTTATATACAGGTAGTCCTCGACTTACGACCACAAGGGAGCCCAAAATTTCTGTCACTAAGCGAGACATTTGTTAAGTGAACTTTGCCCCAATTTACGACCTTTCTTGCCACAGCTGTTAAGTGAATCATTTCAGTTGTTGAGTTAGTAACACAGTTGTTAAGTGAATCTGGCTTCCCCCTTGACTTTGCTTGTCAGAAGGTCGCAAACGACGATCACAAGATCCCAGGTCACTGTGCAACCGTCATAAATACAAGTCAGTTGCCAAGCCTCTGAATCACTATGGGGATGCTGCAACGGTGGTAAGTATGAAAAACAGTCCTAAGTCACTTTTTACAGTGATCGTTGTAATGTTGAACAGTAACTAAACGAACTGTTGTAAGTCAAGGATTATCTGTATTCCTATTTCTAGGGGGACGTCAACAGATACTCGGATTAACTCCTTCTGGATCAGGGGAAAAATACCCCCCTTCCATGTCGTTTTTAGACTTATAATAACTTTATTGTCACTTTGAATGTACACTAATCGG
>JANHGD010006576.1:21626-33588 GCA_027560375.1 Imantodes cenchoa
TGGGAAGAGAGAGTGAGGCTGACTATGCGCACCTCTCCCTCACTTTAATCCAATTCATGCGCAAGTCTTGACATCCCCCCCAATTCCCGTGAAGATGTCTAGGTCCTCTTCAAACACGATGGACGAACATCATTATTCATTCTGCATACTATTAATATACTGGTTGGTGATCCATGGACTCAGTTTTGTGAAATGTATCCAAATGTTTTAAATCCCATGTGTCATTCTCACAGGACTAGTAAAGGATTGTGTTTGATCAGTCTATGGAACAAGAACAAGGGGAGCATTTTAAGGTAGAAACAAAAAGCAGCACCAAGTGAAACCTTTAATATCTTCAATCAGTTTCAGAACAGCTCCCAGAAGATAGTTTGACCTAGGGATTTATATTCAGTATGAAAGAAAGAAAAATGAATGGCAGTGAGCAATTACACCCTGTTGCAAGCATTGTCCATAAATTTTAAATACCTAGTCTGCAATGAAAGTGAAAATGGTTTTTAAACACTGACTATAAAAATAAACCTGTCAGAATAATAATCTCCTACTCATCCAGTCACTGTGGTTTTTTAAAGGTAACTGAGTTGGAAATAATTTTCTAAGTTTAAAAAGTTGCTAGTGTTTTAGCTCAACTATCACATTTGTGTTTTTAATGCAGGGCTTTGAAAAATCATATAAAATAAATTAATGTGTTTTATTAATTAAGCAGCATGGCAAAACCTGTGTAAATCACACCAACCTGCTAAAATGTTCAATTTGTACTAGCCTTTGATGTAAATTTCTAAATAAATGTTTAACCTGCCAAGTTATTGAAGGAAAACAAAATCTGAGAGATTTCAGAAAACAATATATAAATGTTAACTCCGATCCTCTCCCATCTATTCAAACATCTAACAAAATTAATTTTCTTCTCTCTTCAGGGAAGAGTACTGATAGGAATATCAGTAGGAATATTTATATGTCAGAATGAACAGATTAATATTAAAATGAAGGCTAACTAACAAGTACCTTTTTACTTACAACCATAATTGAGCCTGACAATCATGGTCATCTCATGGCAGTTGTACAAGGGACCAACTGATTTTATTTCATTGTTTGCTATGGGTTGTTTTTTGCCAGAAACCAGAAATAAAGGCTATTTCTATTAAAAAAAATCATAAATTGTGGTTATGTGACTATGGGATGCTGCAAACATCCATAAATGCAGGTCAGTTGCCAAATGTCCAAAATGTGGTCAAATGGCCATTGGGTAGGAGCAGCCATCAGAACTGGGTCAAAGTAGCTTTTGTGTAATCCAAATAGTTGAGGACTTCCTGTAAAGCAATAAGATGTAGTGAATGAAATTATACAGCAGCTCTTGAAACAGAATAGAACATTATTCTTCAGACTACTAGTGAATTCAATCACATGACAATGTGTCCACACATCTTAGAGTTAGAAGTTTGAAAGACATTGGACTACATTAGTATAGTAAAGTATCATATAAGTTGAACTTGACTTCTGGTTGGCTTCAAATTGTTTTCATTTCAAATTTTTCCATTGTTTTTCTCTGGAACATGTGTAATAGGCAGGAAGAGAGGTAGCCTCCCTAAAATTTTCTAACTAGAAGCAGAGCAGGATTTAACACACTTTCATGGCCACCCATCTATTTTAACCTCACCAACTAGCTTGCATCCCAATTCTGTGTTTGCTTTCCATCTAAAATTAACAGGCTAACCTTTTTTAGCTTTCCAGATTTGGCCAGATAATGCTCAGCATGTTTAATGCTAACTTAGCACATTAAAAAGACCTCTGAATAAAATGGTCATTAACATCCTTATTGAAAGAAATGGAAGTTATGTGTTATACCCAATCTGTGTCACCAGTAAGAAAGACATAAATTAAATACAATCTCTTGCTGAAATATCAGAATTTAGATATTTTACTTTTTAGGATATTGTTTGTTTGTTGGATCATTTTTCTCTGGTCTGCTACTGGTGAAGACAGGTAACCACCTTGAGAGAGGGAAAAAAGAGGGTAGGATTAATAAAATTCCTGAGGAGGTTGTATTGTCAAAAATGACCAGTGCTAGAAGTGTGAAGGAAATGCCAAAAGCCCACATTTGAAATGATAAAGCTGTCCCTGAAGCTCTAGATATCATTGTGTTCAGATAAAACAAAAGTCCTTACAGCTCCTTGCTGAAAATAAGCAGGATGGAAGATACAAGGGTGACACAGAGAAGTGAGAAGTGAGGTAAACATATATAATAAATTTTAGCAATAACTTCACTGGAAGTGGGATACAAGAATGTATTTTTTTTTCAGTATTAAGGGAAATGGTCGGTTTCCATTGGTTTTGCCAAATGAAATAATCACGTTAAAACAGGAGGCAAACTAATCAAGCAAATAAAATGCATATGCTAAGTTTTCTTTTTAGCTCAGGGTTCTGATACTAGCACTTGGCACATTGGTAAGCACCTTATTCAGCTCTTCAGAGAGATGCCACACGTTTTCAGACTAAATAACAACAGTTATTCAGTTACAGAAAGGTGGGAAAAAGGAATGAACATCTGAGCATTTAGTTCTTCTCAAGCTTACAGCAATGATTCCATTGTCAGGAGTTGTATTTTATTATTTCCCACAGGGTTTCTTTCTCTTTTCAGAATAAGATTTGTATGAACCTGTAGCAAAATTGGCTATGTCATAGTCACTATACATGAAAAGAAATGCCACTTTCACACTTCACACAATTTCTTTTACTTTCTCTAAATACCAGAGAATACTCTAAGCATGCATTCCCCAAGATTTATTTCTCATCTCCATATTTTTCATCTGCAAACTTTCATTCTGAAGGGGCATGTGCTAAAAATGGCTATTGAAAAAGTCTCTTCGACATCCTTCTTCTCAGTTGGTCCTCTTCTGACTAGTGACTAGTGTCAGTTAAAGCAGCCAAGCTGAAGTAGTGTCATAGGCTAATTGATTGAGTGATTGAAGAGTTGTGTAAAGCAGAGTTGGGTGATCTTTGTATCTCAAATGCCCCATTTATATTTATGGGAAGGATAAGTGCATACTGGACTGGACTAGAGCTGTGTCATGTATTCTTGGATTTCTCTCTATATCTTTATCTCTTTGTCTCTCTCTCTCTCTCTCTCTCTCTCTCTCTCTCTCTCTCTCTCTCTCTCTCTCTCTCTCTCTTTTGTTTCTTTATGATTTTAAAAGTTGAAATTATATTAAGATTGTTTTAGACCTTAAACTTGTTTTTATGTGTTTACTGTTTTCAAAGAATGAGAATATATGCCTTAAATCTTTTACCAATAGTTACATAGATAACATTCTGGAAGCCAAAACTAGTACTTGAAGACATAATCAACTTTAAAGTTATCCACCTATCAAAGGCTTTTTTAAGTTTTGCGGTTCCTCCTTCTTGATGTTCAGCTGTTTGGAAGCCACCATTGGATAGTGTGTGTCTGTATCCATACCAAGCATATATACTCTTTCATATCAGTCCATTTGGTTAATTCAAGCATTACATTAATGCACATAAAATGGGTGAGATTTTGCAAGCACATGCCAGCACGTGCACACACACACACATTTGTTGGTATATCAATGACCCCCTCCCCCCAACCTCATAATGCTCTATGAGAGACTTCTGCAGTAAGTTCTTCTTAGGTTTGATTATACAAGTAATCCTTGTTTAGTAACTGCCTTTTTTAGTGACCATTCGCAGGATGGTAATGAAGAACTAACTTTATGTCCAAACCTTGCATTCATGACTTTCGCAGGCATGTAAAGCAAAGGAAAATTGCAGTAAGATCATAAGCATAATTCTAGTTTCACTTAGTGACCATTTCACCTAACAGTATATATTCTGAACTTTCTGCAAAGCTGGATGCCCTTGAGACAATTCCATGATTCAAGAAATCGGAACATAGGAATGTATTTGTAATCAAGAGAACTTTAATACAAAGCCATTGGAAACTTCTGTCCATGTAAAGAGGTCAGGAAAATTCCCATGTTAATAGCAAAAGTTTAGTTTCAGCTAGATCCAAAGCTGCTAACGTTCTTAGAAGCATGGGCCCTATCCATCCAGGCTATGTCCCCAACTCCTATCCTTCTGGACAAGAAAATCCTGTTCTCTTAGTCCCAATGGGAGAAGCAAATATTTTTAAATGCAATTTTTAAGTGCCAAAAAGGCCCAGTCTTGCTTCATCTTCTGAGTTGGCCAAAGGGAGCCAGCAGGACTGAGAACAAGCAACAGATTTCTTTTGCTATTCTTGACCTTCCAAAGATCACCCTGTGGATTATTTTAAATTAGAAAAGATTGGCGGGGGAAGAATAAAGAAGACTACATGAACGATCTTCTTTTTGCAAACTCTGAACATGCTGGAACTATTTGATAAGGAGCAGCATTTAAATATGTGATTTTCTGCCTGCATTCTGAATTCTCTTGGGGCTGAACTATGCTTTACTCTGCATGTTTAAATGGCTCACTGACTTCAGCATCTAGCTTGCAAAATAAAATCAGTACACAATTAGAGATGTATAAAATGTCTGTTACTTCCTCGTTTATTTGTATTTTCTTGGCTATTGACATCACATATTTAGGTTATTTATGTAAACTGCAAATAGGCTATTTTCCAATGTGTATCAGTCACTTAAATGTGCGCTGCTAAAACTGCCTGATAAATAATGCAAGTATATAATAAATTTTAGAATTATTGACATTAGCCTTCCCCAATTCTCAAGATATGTTGGACTACAACTGCCATCATCCCGGTAATGGCACCTGATAACTATCCTTGATAGAGACTGTAATACTGTATTCATTTATTTAGTTAATTATTTGGATGGGTGACGTTGCATCGGGTATAAAGATGGATCTTCCCCATTCCCCCCTTCTGTACGCCTATTTTAGAATTTAGAGCACAGTTATTGTGATTCTTATCTCAAAATGGAATGAGAATTGTAATCATCATTTTCCAGCAATTGCACTGCCAAACTCTGGTGAAATGGTTGGATTAGTTTCATGGTAGCTGAACAAATGAGGTTATCTATCATTCATTCGTGACAGAAATTGGTGTACAAAGCAATCTAAATATAATACTTTTTAAAATAAGCCTCAAGTATTAATTTCAGAATGAGCATCTGAATTAAAATTGGAAATTACAATTTATTCAGCCAACTGTTGTTGTTTCTCGGCTTGGTGGGTCTTTTAGCCATTCCCATCAGACAATAAACCTAGCCTGCTGATCGTCTCTCTTCCTCCTGCTGAAATCCATAAGCTGAAAGACAGGACAATCTATTGCAGGATGTTCCTTCCAAATGGAAAATAAAGGTACAGGCACTTACTTCGAAATGGATGTCCTTCCAAAGTCTACTACCATTTCCAGACTTTTTTAAAAAGAGAAGTTTGTGGATTTTTTTTTTCTGTCTCATGTGCTACAGTTTTAAGTATCTCTTGGGGCAAAGAAGGGACATTCCTGTTGTAGGCTTTGTATTTGTCCCTGACATATCCAATAATTTGCAAGTGACTTTCAGTTTGAGAACTGGAAGTTATCGCTTCCCTTTCCCAGAGAATAACTCTGCATATCCTGAATTTACATAAATTTACATAATTTTCTTCAGTTCATTCAGAGGAATGATGATATGGTGCTATGACCTAGATGTTGCTACCACAAATTCAAGTCTATCTGCAAACATTTTCACCTTCCCTAAGGAAAATATAGTGGAATAGGCTAATTGATATAGTGAAATTGGAACCATGCAGAATTTTCCTATTTTTTACTTGTATTTTCAGAATATATATTTATATATTCAATATATTTATTGAAATTTGAAAATAAAACTCAATTTGTGTATACAATTGATTAAATCTTAAAAAGAAGAATGAGAGGTAATTTAGTTTCCTAGAATTATCTGTTTTGCTGCTGGAAGAACAATACTGACTAATCTCAACCATATGGTAAAAAGCAATTAATGTTAATACTGTGTCCAAATGTCCAAATCCAATAATCAAATTTGACCCCTTTCTCTACACTGTATAAAAATTTCTCTGAAGATGGGCTCCAGCATAAGTCCTAAAGCTTGGAAGACAAAACCTGTGGTCCCAGAGACCAATCCAGATTGGATCCTGCAATATTATCCCAAGACATGGATATTTGCCTTCATTGGTAAAAACCTCTCTGTTAAGATCTTTAACTGCGACTGTGGAATATATACTGTACTCAGTTAGAATGCTTTACCCTTTACCCTTTTCCAAAAACTAGACATTTGGATTTGATTTGTAACCTTGAAAAAAGTCCTTTATTTATGTTGTAGTAATCCTTCTTTCATTTCTGACTAGCTATTTTATTCCTTTTGGACTTGTATATTACAAGCACATAGAAGAACATACTATATTTCATTGAATCAATGAATACTCAATCATCCAGTCAACTCAATCATATTATACTAATACATTTCTCTTTCCAATCGTTCTCACACAAACTTTTTCTAATTATTTTGGAATGTCAGTTAAAGGTTTGGGACTGTGGGGTTTTTTTTCCAATTGCTTGTAATACTGCTGTTTGTGCAGCTGAAGTATGTAGAGCCTCACCCATTATTCTAGCACTGTCAGTGTTATTTTAGACCTGCCAGCAAATAAAAACACAACTGTTCAGAAAGTCCATAGCCTACCACACCTGAGTTTAAGGGTAAACTGCCTTAAACTGAACAGCGATTATAATTTTGCCATGCTGAATCTTTTTTTCCTCTCAATATCAATCCCCCTTAGCATGATATAATGTAAGTCAGATCCACTCTCAACATCAAAGATCAAGAAGCATTCGATAACACTCAGTTCATTAATTAGCAGAACCATTAGGAGTGTGAGTAAGCACATTGTTCAAAGTTCCAGACAGATCATTTGACTGGCAAATAAGTCTTTAAGGCTGCTGCTTCTGTCTGCACATATCATGGCTCATCCAGCTTAATGTGCAAACAGCATCGGCCCATTGCAGTTAAGAAATGATAGATTTTTAAGGACTATTAAATCCTCTCTGAATAGATCAGCAAAAAGTTCTTCAGCACAGGTGTTCTTACAGTTAGATAGCATTGGAAAAACACATGTTGTGCAATGATCCTATGCCTTTTGTTTTTTTTCCACACTTTTATCGAAAAATACAGTCTTTTCAGCAGGAACTATACCAAATGTTCATTTGCCTCCAAGCTTGGAATCTGGTTGTTCGCACCATTTAAATTGTTTGTACAATCTGCTTTGGCTGTTGAGGAGACAGTTGAGTCGATAACCCATAACAGGCTGCCACTATCACCACATTGTGGTGGCAGCTTCTATAACTCAAAATTACACAATCTCTAGGTGGTGCTCTATAAATCTATCCTATGAAAAGCAGGAGATGGCACACTGTAGAAGTAACAATGCAGAAGAGTCATTTAGAGCTAGTTTATATCACCAGGTGCCAAATAAATATTTTGGAGCATAGCTCCAAACACTGCCAGCCAGTAAGGCTGATGGTAAGAGATTACACGGCTGCAATTCTAGTGTATGGAGGTCACCAGATCTTCATTGCCCCTTCATATTACCACATGAGTTGAAAGGATTAGGTAAAAGCAACGGAGTAGGAGTAAAGAATGGAGAAAAGCTGAAGTAAAAGTCAAGTAAATTCATGCTCATTTTAGTGATTCCAGAGAATAAACCCTGAGAGGAATCAATGGAATTTGTAGCACCACTTGGCTTTTAATAGATTCAGGAAAAAAGAAAAATAAGATAGACTGAAAGGAAATGACTCAAGGAAGCAGGAGGTGCTGCTATACACTTAGATGTCAAGTTTATTATTGACAGAACAGCTTTTACTTTATTACTGAGAAGAATCATACATAGGATCTGGAAAAAAAGCAGATCTATACTAATAGCAAAACAGATTAAATTTGATGCAGTCCACATAATATGTAAACTTCACCATCACATAGGTACTTATCAACCTCCAGAGCAAGCCAAGCTTTAAGTACCCCAGTCATAAAATATTCCTTCAAAGAACCAAGGAGTTTGATCAGAGGTGGTTCCTCCAGGTTTGCACCAGTTCTATAGAACTGGTAGCAAACTGCTGGTGACATCACAGAGCCGGTTCTGTCGGTGCCAGACACTGCCATTTTTTAAAAAAAAATTTGATTTTTTTTTATTGCTAATTTTTTTCTTCCGCGCATGTGCAGAAGCCAAGTTTCTAGCACTGCCATCGCCATATTGTTTTTGGCTTTTTAAATTTTTTTGCGAATTTTGGGTACTGTGCATGCACGGCCACACAGCTCAGGAAGAAGTGAACCGGTGGCGAGGTAAGTTAGAAACCACCCCTGATTTGAATAGGTATGCCTTAGAACTTCTGGAAACCATAAAAAAGGTGTGAATCAGTGTTTTGCCAATTGTCAGTGTGCAATAATCAGGTTCCCAGGCAATTGGTTCTTTTGAATCAGTAAATAAAGGGATTTTAAACTTTATTTAAACAAACAGAAAAGCATAACATAAAAAGCAAACATCTCCGGGAAGGTAATATCTGTTGTGGCCCACCAGTGGCCTGTGCAGCTGGTAGCTGATTCCGACAGAGATGAGGCTGGTGTGATGATTCATCAGCAGCCTGTGCAGCTGGCACCCGAGTTGGACAGTGAGGAGATTGGAGAAGACTTGGTGCCAGAGGTAGGGATTCAGCCAGGGCCTTCAGAACCTCCAGAGACTGTCATGAGAGCAGAGGAGGAGGAGGAGGAGGAGGAGGAAAAGCCTGTTCTCAATGCACGAGAGTGCAGAGCTGCCAAAAGGCAGGAATGGCTCCTTGGGAGTAAGGCTTGGAGATAATTGGCCACTCCCATAGCCTATTTAAGTGAGGAAAGGGACTGATCAATTTTTAGGAAACAACTCTGTTCATTCCTGTTTGATCTTTGACTTGAAAATGCTTGTTTGGCTCTTGTTTAAAAAGCATCCAGTTTCCTGCAAATTGCTTCTGGGCATTTCACCAACAACAGTAAGATTCAGTGGCTTTATCTCCTGTTATCAGACAGACTCTGGGTTCTTGTTGCTTGGACTATTGCCAGCTGTTAAGAAAGATTATTAACAGCGGGTGCACCGAAAAGACTGATTTACCATTTCATTGACTTTAAAAATGTCTACTAAAAAGTTAATTAGTAGTTTGTAATTATTAAAACAAGGTTTGTTCGAACAGGGTTTGTGCTATCTTCCTTGGTTCGGTAGCTGGGTCAGAACAATACCAACATCTCTTAAAGGCTATCAGAAGCTGCTTAATAACAACTGTAGAGCTACCCGAAGACTGGCCAATTTTTCAACAGAACCTAGTTGAAGTTCTGTTGTAGAACTAATAACAACAATCCCATAGTTTTTATCAAAACCTGGCACCATGACTTCATGGCCATGATACACTCAGGACACTGCAAGACCTGACCTTGACTGACTGGCATATGACTGTAGGATGAGACTCAAAAGTCTGAGACTTTCACAGTGGGAAAAGCTTTGAAGCTATGCAAAGATTCTCTCCCCCACCCCCCTTTCTCCTTTGTTCATCAGCCAAGAGTGAAAAACAAGCAGGCTATTTCAGAATGAACTCTAAACTTCTAGACTTTTTTTAATATGAAGGAGAAATAATAACAGTAGTCTTTTGCATGGCCACTGCAAGCAGTGTGAGTGGGTCGTTCACTCTAGATTTAAAAACAATACCGTATTCTTTTGACTTGAAAATAGTCACACATTAGTTAAGTTCCTAAAAATGTGATTTCATTAAAAATCTAAATGGGCTACTAAATACAGAATTATTCGTTACTGTACTAAAATTAGGAACTTGTGGCCATGGACTGCATTTCATGTACCCATCAGCATCTCTGATAGTTCTTCTCCTCTTTCAGATTTTAAGACAGTAATTTAAATCTTTGCATTTAAAGATCACTCTGTGTTTCCCTCCATGCACTTGGTAGAAGGATTGGATGGGAGGAGTGTGTAAAAAAAAGCTAATGAGTGTATGATTAAGATTATCAAACAGCAATCAGATTTAAAAAGATATAATATGTGTGATGAATTTGGCTCCATGACAGGTTAAATTACTTGTTGAAGTGTCTTTGTGATCTCACCATGCAGAAGGGATGGGAGGGGAGGGGAGGGGAACAAAGGAGAGGAGAGGAGAGGATGTAGTTACATGGTAAGGGACTATAGTATGTACTGAACAAAACTTAAAACCATAATTAGGACCAAAACTTCTGTGTTAAGTGAATTGTTAAAAGAATTGTACCCAATTTTAAACTTTTTTTTGCCATTATTGTTAAGTGAATTATGCAGTTGTTAAGCAAATTTGACTCTGCTATTCAAAGCCAGCTGGGAAGGTCACAAATGGCATGATCCTAAGATTCCACAACTGTAAATACACACCAATTGCAAAGTGCCTGAGCTTTTATCATATAACTATGGGGATGCTACAATGGTTATAACTGTGAGGACCAGTCATAAGTCTCTTTTTTCACTAATATGGTAATTTTAAGCAGTAAACGAACAGCTGTAAGTCATGGACTCCCTCTATATGGGGGTATAGCACATGAAACTAAGAGTTTAAAGGTCTTTAAAAAATTAAAGATAAAGAAGATTCAGAATATTATTGTACATGGAACAAATGTTATGAATAGATAGAGACAAGAGGTAGAAATGAGAGAAAGTAAGATTATTAATGTTAATAAGGGGTTTGTTAGTATGGAAGACAAAGTTGTATAAATCTATAACCATAGTAAGGGATAAAAATGTAGATAAGCTAATGTAAGAAGAAATGTAGTTTAAGTTTTTTTTAAGCTATTATAATTATTGTTATTCTATTATTCTTATTGTTATTAGCTTGTGTGTTAAAGATTTACTATCAACTTTTCTTTCGTTACGCTCTATTTGTAAATGTTACCCTGACAAGGCACTGTTTTTCAAAAATGTTTATGAATAAAAAAGAAAGAAAAAGAAACTAAGAGTGTTAGGACTAATATACTCACCTAGGAAATGTAGCAACAAATACCCTTTAAAATTAGTGCCAAAATGTATAAGATAGAATGGAAAGCATGCTTGACAAATAATGTTCTAACATTTGTTCTGTAGAAATATTTATGGCACAATCCCTGATATAAAAAAGCTAAGTACACTTGGCTTTGGTTAATATTTGGATGCATTACTATCTAGAACATCCAGGCTTAGACAGAACACTAAGAACCCAATAAAAAATGAATGAATAAAAATCTTTGGAAAAAACAAGAGCAAATCACTTTTGCAGAATGGATGTACAAATGTACGGATGCATCTGTGTAGGTGTCCCTGAGATAAACTTGATTCAAAGGTGACAACAGATGTAAATTCTATGGCTTAGCTCCACAAAATGCTTTATGATTGAAGGACTAAAATCACACATTGTAAATCCGGAAAGGCAGGCAGGGATGAAGCCATAGCTTTCCAGGTATGGGTGAATTACTTCTCCCAGAAACCTTCATCATTGCCTCTGCTGACTGATGCAGCTGTGATTTATAAGTCAATAAAACCACCTACTTGGAAACCATTTTTGGACTTTTTGCTTGAAACTGACAGAAATGAAACTTTTATTTTGGGATTCAACTATTAGAACTGTTTATGATTATAGAAATATTGTATATTATTGTTAATTTTAAAGTAAGAGGTTAATGTATTTTGTATTTATATATATACCAAAGAAAGTCAGAAGGCTTTTTAAATCTTTTTTTTCCTGCATTTCTATTTTTTCTTTTTCTGATTTTATTTTTCTAATCTTTTTTTTCTGTTTCCTTATATTTTATCTTCTCTTGAAACTTAGTAAAGTCTTATGAAAAAAATAGCATCAGGAGATTTTCAGGTTCCTTATACAAGTAGATCCGACTAAAGTTAAGATGCCTCTTGTGATCTTAAAGCTGCTAAGGTTGGAGAGCCCTGGTTTATCCTACTCAATTAAAAAAACAACAAC
>JANHGD010006577.1:554615-565368 GCA_027560375.1 Imantodes cenchoa
GAGGAATGTAGGGGTGTTTTAGTTATAAGGAGAGTGTGGATAAGGAAAACTTAGCGAGGAGTTTGAAAATATAAAAACGAGGGGGATTAACCAAGTTGGTAAATATTTTAAAATGGAAGAATGGCCATGTTCTTTTTTATACTGTATTTTTGAATATGTTTAAACAAACAATTAGAATGGATATTTTGACTACATCGGTGGAAGTCCCAGAGGACAAAATGATATTTTTTCTTTTCTTTTTTTTTCTTTTTTTAGCTTTGAAAGTAAACTTAAATATACCTAGAAGGTTAGAAGTCGCAGAGTTAATACTTTTGAGAATTTTGGAAACAAGCTTTCTGCCAATAGATTAAAACAAAAACACTCAGGAAAGTTTTTAGAAAGAGGAAGAGGAAGTAGAAAGAGAAGGAGTGAGGGTGAAAGTAAGTGGAGGAGAGGAGGAAGAAGAAAGAAGAGAGAGAGGGGGAGAGAAGAAGGAGGTGAGGAAAGGTGTTAGAAGTGGGTAGAAAGATGAAGATGGTGGAGGAGGGTAGAAGAGAGAGTGGGAAGGAGAAGAAAGTAGGGAAGGGAGGAAGAGGAAAGGAAGGGAGTGACCAAGCAAAATAGGCAGGAAATTTGAAATTGATAAAGACACTGATTATTATGACTATAACAATATAAAATGTATGTTATTATGATGAACTTCGATGGTATATGTAACAATATATATGTTTGTAATTTCTAAAAAATAAAAAACTTTGCCAAAAAAAAAAAAAAAAAAATATCTACAGCATTACTATAATTTGTTAAAAAAGCCTTCTCCTTGGTAGCCAACATTTATTGAGCTGTAGTTAGACAAAAGCAGAGGAGATCTGTGCGTGAAATTAAAGATATGTGAAATGTTGTGATCTTATGAAATTTCTGGGTGGGAAACAGCTAGTGAGTCACCAAAGTCATTTTAAGATCTGATCTTCAAAGTGCCTTTTGAAGTTCTTCAATCAATTTGTGAACAAACTTTCTCTGGATTTCGTGAAAAAAAGAGAAATTCTCCAACAGCTTTTCAAGAGTTAGATTTCTTTAAATGGTGATCATAGCACTACTACCGGAAAAGCTGCTTGGAGGCTGTCCCTTGCTAAGTACTAAATCTGAGTTCCCTTTCTAAAGAAAGCTGGAGTCTGCTTCGATTGTAGCAATACAAGACAGGATATTTCCCTATATATTTTGTCAATTCTTAACTAAGTACAGCTAGACCTCAAGCTACAACCACAACGGACCCCAAAATATCCATCTTATTTTTTTTATGCACGTTTTTTTATTTTTTCCAAAATTTCTCTCCGAAGTATCAGTACATATACCATAAATATTTCTCAAAAATTATACATAAATTTCATATTATTACCAACATATAAATTATCATATAATAATCATACATCTATCATTATCAGCTTACCTATCTTTCTTCCCCTCTCTGTTCTATCTTATTATATTTCACAATTAGCTAATGGATAACATATCTCTCTAATCTGTTTGTGTAAAAATTTACTTTTTCCTCTCGTATATTTTATATTTCATTTTGTATACTATTTCCTCTTCTCTAGTTTTGTCATCTGGGTTATTCTATTTCTTTATCACTCCCTGTCTATTAAAGTCATAATCAATACATGTCTATCTAACCATATTCCTTCTCTATCCAGTCATAAAATTTCATCCAGACCTTGTAATATTCTGATTCTTCTCTGTCTTTAAGCCTCATAGTCATTCTACTCATTTCCGCGCAGTCAATAATTGTTTTCAATACTTCTTCTTCAGATGGGATCTTCGTTCCTTTCCATTTTTGTGCAAATGTTATTCTCGCTGCTGTTATCACATGTATAATTAAATATGTGTCTTCTTTATTAAATTTCTCTGGCAAAATGCCCAACAAAAATGTCTGTGGTTTAAATTCTATCTTTTGTTTTAACATTTTCCCAATCCATGTCTATATTCGAGTCCAAAAGGTTTTGGCTTCAACAAAATTTCCATCTTAAACTATAATGGTACTAAGTTAAAGTGCCTGTGTGACCAGATCCATTTTTTTTGCAGTGATTATTAAGCAAACAACATGTTCATTAAATGAGCATAATGATCACTGTTGAGCAAATCAATGTATTCCTTTTATACCAGAAACTGACAAATATATAATAAATTACATATGACTATAGAACGCTGCTATATAGTCATATGACTATAGAACTATAGAAAATACCATATCACATATGACTATAGAATGCAGCCATAAAGTTAAGTAGGTTGCCATTCGCCTGAAATGTATTCATGGGATTGTGAGTGTTTTGCAGCCATCGGAATTCCAGAACCAAGTCTTATGTAGTGTTGGAAGAAATATCCATCCAGTTCAGTTCCAAGGTAGGAGAAAGGCACTGGAGACAAAATGGAGTCTGGAAGCTGAGTGGAAAGAGGGTCCATTTATTGATGAACAGGACCACATGTTTGTGGTTCTGCTGCAGCTGACCACATGGAGTTGAGAGTGAGGGGTATATATACACTTATCTTGGGCTTTGAACTTGAACTTCCTGTTCCTATGCAAGAACATGTAATTCTATTGGCTGTTGTAGGGGTTCATAGCTGGCTTTTCAGGTTGTCTGAGATAAGTTTGGTTGAAGTTTGCTGGAGGTGGTGAAACTGAGATGATGCCATGAAGCAGCTTGTGTTCTGAAAGGGAGTTGGGCAATTCCTATTATGGCTGAGGATTAATCCTACCTTTGTTCAGACCTTGCTGCAGGGAATTTTCTTATGAATAGAGCTAGCTATCTCTTTATCTCTTAAGTGCTGACATCTGCTGATGGCTATTTTAAAAGGTGGGGGCTGCTTTCCAAGAGCATGTTTTTCCCTTTAGGGCAGTGATTCTCAATTATTTTCTGTTCCCCCCCTCCCCAGGAAGCAGTAAACATTTCGCGCACCCCCCAACTCTCTGATCTTGGCCCCAACGGAATTTTAGTGTTAATATTTATTATTTTACTTATTATAAGTTGCAAGTAAACTATTGGCTGGGGAGGGTTGCTCTACCCACTTACCTGGGAGTAAGTCACACTGAACTCAGTGGAGCCTGTTTTTGGTTAGAGGATGCTCCTCTTTGTCCAGCAGCAGGTTCACCACACCGTTCATGGCTACCGCAGCACCAGCCAAGAACAATAAGAACCTATGCAGCCGCCTCGCCCCTCCTGGCTGCCTTCTCTTCCAGGCTCAGAGTAGCGTGCAACTGGGAAAACACACCCCATCCGGGGGAATCGATTGAGAGGGACCACGCATGTTCCCCGGGGTCACATGCCCCCCCCTGGCATTGCTCTGCGCCCCTCACAGGAGCCCGCCCCACTATTTGAGAAGCACTGCTTTAGGGAAATATAATATTCTGCCTTTTTTTTTAACATTTCCTAAAATATTTCATTCTTCTATGAGATGGGTGGGTGCTAACTTTCTACAGTAGCTCTGTTGTAATTTCAAGCAGTTGCTAAGCTGTTAAGCAAGGACTAATTGTAAACGCAAAAACATCATGTCCCGCTCTGAGAGTTTCAGATATTTCTTTGAAAGTATCTCTGATGCACATTCTTTTGTTATCCAGCTAATATGAACTGGTAGGAATGGGATGAAATGGAAAGCGGTATGTCATGAAAATTCTCTGCCTGGAATAAATTCAAAGACATCTAACTTCATTTGTTCACTTAACTTTACATCGTCATTATTATTATGGTTCATCACACAGTCAGATGTTTAGACTGGATCTGGCATTTTTATTCACCTATCGAGCCCTTCCCAGGGACCTGGGGTAGGCAGATGTTGTTGTTTGATGGTGTTAAATTATTATTATTAAATTATATACTGACAGATATAAACTAAAGATGACAGCTTGCCTAAAGCAACCTTGTGAGCTTAAGCTTGTAGTTACATTTTTGTTTTAAAAAAAGAGAGAGAGATTGAGGTGGGTGTTCTTACTAGAAAGCCAATTACTGTCAGATTCTCCTGCCTTATTTATTGCGCTAGTTCATTTCTCATTATTAAATGGAAAGGAATTTAATGGCTGTTAAGAGGTGAGCCAAGGAAGAAACCTTAATTCTTTTTACTCCTCCCTGCAGGTGGTCAGACAGTGGAATTAGCTGACTTCATGTAAAAAGAAACATTCCTTTACATGTTGAAAATAAAAATGATTTAACAATGACATAGGATTTCACAACTGCTCTTTCTGAAACACCCGGAAGTGGAAAACAAAAGCAATCTAGTGTAAATCCATTCAACGTTAACGACAGTTTTGTGAATAAATTCATCTGGGGCAAGAACAGAATATATTTTATTCATCAACACTTTAGCAGCTAATATTTTGCTGCTGAAATAATGTCATAAAAGAAACCAGAATGCAGATTCTCTGGTGGCTTCCAAAGCAACTTTCATGGAAGGAGACACCTTTTCGTTCAGAATGAAGTTCGCAGATGATACAATGGTGATTGGACTCATTCGAGACAATGATGAATCTGCATACAGATTCGCATACAGACGGGAGGTTGAACAACTAACGTTGTGGTGCGACAGGAACAATCTAAAACTGAATGTACTAAAAACCGTAGAAAGGGTGGTAGACTTTAGGAGAAACTTGCCCATACTTCCACCTCTTACAATACTAGACAACACAATATCAACAGTAGAGACTTTCAAATTTCTAGGTTCGACCATATCGCAAGATCTAAAATGGACACCTAACATAAAATACGTCATCAAAAAAGCACATCAAAGAATGTTCTTTCTGTGCCAACTCAGAAAGCTCAAACTGCCCAAGGAACTGCTGATACAGTTCTACAGAGGAATTATTGAGTTTGTAATCTGCACCTCTATAACTGTCTGGTTTGGTTCTGCAATCCAACAAGAGAAACACAGACTTCAGAAGATAATTAGAGCAGCAGAAAAACAATTGCTACCAACCTGCCTTCCATTGAGGACCTGTATACTGCATGAGTCAAAAAGAGGGCTGTGAAAATGGGCGTTGTTACTCACCTGAGACGCCCTAGGGTGTCCTAGGGTGGAGCTAGCCTCCAAGGATGGTAAGATACTGTCCTCTAGCCAATCAGGACTGAGTCTCAGGTATAAAAGGTGACCCTCAGCAGTGACACCCCCTCTTTAGGCGAGGGACAACAGTCACACCCAGATCTCCCACACCAGCTGACACTATACTTAGTCACGGTTAACTCCCACTGTAGCTTACCCAGGAGTAAGCATGTTAAACGAGGGTGGGACTTGGAGGCTAGCTCCACCCTACGAGAAGGGGTGTCTCAGGTGAGTAACAATGCCCATTCTCCATAGTGGGGGGAGCTAGCCTCCAAGGATGGGACATACCAGAGCCCTTGTCCCTAGGGAGGGCAAATACTCCTGGCTTGGATCTCCTGTCCCGGCTACCCCGTAATGCAACACTCTGTGCCCAAAGGAGGCCTCCTGAGAGGTGAAAGAGTCCAGTTTGTAATGGCAAACAAACGGGGTCGGAGAGGTCCACATGGCCGCTCTGCAAATTTCCGCCAAGGATGTCTGTGCCCTCCATGCTGCCGTGGTCGCAGCACTACGGGTGGAGTGAGCCGTTACATGAGAAGGGCGAGGTAAGGACAAGCAATCATAGGCGAGAGAAATGACCTCACTGAGCCAACGTCCGATGGTCACTGAAGAGGACTTAATACCCAAGGAAGAGGTGTGAAAAGAGACAAAGAGAGCCTCCATTTTGCGTAATGCCGCCGTGCACTGGGTGTAAGCCTGCAGCACCCTGTGTACGTCAAGGAGGTGCCAGCGTCATTCCGCATCCGTAGTCGGGTTCTGAAAAAAGGCTGGGAGGACTAGCTCCTGCGCTTTATGGAAGGAGGAGTTGATTTTCGGAACAAAGGTGGGGTCGAGCCTAAGGACGACAGCGTTAGGCTGAAAGACACACAAATGCCTGTGAACTGACAATGCCCCCAACTCAGACACCCTCCTGGCGGACATAATGGCCACCAGGAACACCGTTTTGAAGGCTTCAGAGAGGCCAAATCCAGGGGTTCAAATGGGGCATCCATGAGCGCCTGAAGAACCTTGTCCAGTTCCCAAGTGGGGTACCTGTGTACCATGGGAGGACAGAGATTGGACACCCCCTTCAGGAACTTTTGGACCAGGGAGTGGACGGCCAAGGATTGCAAGGCCCCACAGGGGAGCACTGTAGAGAGGGCTGCTAGTTGACATCTAAGTGTATTTGGGGACAGACCCTTCCCTAGTGCCTGCCACAGGAATTGAATGATTCCGACAATGGAGAGATTGATTGGGGAGTACCCTACTTGAGCGCACCAGTCCCTGAAGGCCCGTCAAGTGGCCGAGTATATTCTGTTCATGGAGGGTCTCCTAGATGCCAGCATGATGTCAACTAGGTCCTCGGGGACCTGGCAGTTCCTTAGAGTGAGCCGCTCAAGCTCCAGGCGGTCAGCTGAAGCCAGCGTGGATCTGGTTGCTTCACTGACCCCTGCACAAGCGACCATTCTGTCAGCGGGATCTGCCATGGCGGAGACGCAGACATGGTGATAAGGTCCGCGAACCAGGGTCTCCTGGGCCAATGAGGAGCAAGGAGGACTACCTTGGCCCTCTGTTGACGTATCCTTTGGAGGACCCTGGGAATCAAGGGAAGAGGAGGGAAGGCGTATAGTAGCCCCTGAGGCCACTGGCACCGAAGGGCGTTCGTACCCTCTGCCCCTGGAGTATGGTATCGTGATAGGAATCTGGGTACCTTTGCATTCACAGGCGTAGCGAAAAGGTCCACCACTGGCAGGCCAAACTGTAGGACCAATTGTTGAAATGTGCTGGGGGTGAAGGCTCCATTCTGCCTGGCTGATGTTGTGCCGGCTGAGCCAACCTGTGGTCGAGTTGTTGGTGCCCGCTATGTGGTCCGCTACTAACAATTGGAGGTGTCGCTCCGCCCACAGCCCCAGGTCCTTCACCTCGGCCATTAGGCGCTTGAACATTGTGCCCCCCTGCCTGTTTATGTGCACTTTTGTCATCATGCTGTCCATGAGGACAAGCACATGGGAATTGGCCAAATGGGGGAGGAAGGCTCGGAGCGCGAGGGAGACTGCTCTGAGTTCTAGCAGGTTGATATTCAGTTGTGACTCATCTGGAGACCAGGTACCCTGGGCCATCTCGGAGTGGAGGTGGGTCCCCCATCCCACGAGGCTGGCGTCGGTGGTGAGGGACAGATGGTGTGGTTCCAGGAACAGTGACCCTTTGTCTATTGCTGGCAATGTCCACCACGCGAGCGATTGACCTTGGCACCGGGACCCTGGAAGTAGAGGCGCTGCAGCCTGCTCTCTGGAAAGGGAGAAGAAACCATTGCAGGTCTCTGGAGTGCAGGTGTGCCCAAGGGGTGATACGTATGGCTGATATCATCTTCCCCAGGAGTGAGGAGAGGGTATGGAGGGACACCTTATGAGATGCTTGGACTTGTCTCACCAGGGATTTTAGGTCATCCCTCCACTCCTGGGAAAGGAACACCCTGCACTCCAGGGAGTCAATGATAGCTCCCAAGTGGATAATTCTCCTACTAGGTATCAGGTGACTTTTCTCGATGTTAACCAAGAATCCATGCCACTGGAAAATGTCCAGTACTATCTGAACGTCCACCGCTGCTTGGTGCGGAGAGGAGGACTGGATGAGGATGTCATCCAGGTCGCACTAGACCCTGACCAGGATGGAATGGAGGTGAGCCGCCAGGGCAGCAAGTATCTTAGTGAACACCCTGGGCGCCGATGAGAGACCAAATGGGAGTGCCTTATATTGAAAGTGCGCTCCGGCATAGGAAAATCTTAGGTATTGCCGGTGGGTGTCCTTGATGGTACATGCAGATAGGCCTCAGTGAGGTCGATGGAACATAACAGGTCCCCCACCCGGATACCCTCCAGGATGGACTTGAGGGTGAGCCTCTTCAATTTGTGGTAAACCAAATATTTATTCAAATGTTTTAAATTGAGAATGGCCTGCCAGCCACCTGAAGCTTTAGGGACAACAAACAAAATGGAATAGAAGCCCAGACAGTGTTGTCCCCTCGGGACTCTTTCAATAGCCTCAATGTCCAGGAGATGTTGAATGGCATTGGCCATGAGGCCCCGTTTGGCGACACAGCCGGGCAAAGGGCAACGAAGAAAGAACTTTGGTGGGGTGCGGAAAAACTCTAATGATAAGCCAACATTTAGGGATTCCCTAACCCATTGGTCGGTTGTAGTCGCCTCCCATTGACTGGCAAATAGTGCAGTCTACCCCCTATGGGAGGAGCGACGGTATGATCATTTGTAACTACGGAAGGGGCAACCGCCGGCCCCTCAAAAGGGCCGCTTAGTTTGGCTGGCCCTGGGGGGATGTTTGGGGGGAGCACAGAAGCGTCCACCGGAGCTCCCTACAGATGGCCATTGGGACCCCCCCATAGGACCAGTGGGATCGCCCATAAGGCTGATTAAACACACGAGGGTTCTGCCTGGGGGGAGGGGCGGGCTTGGTGTTACCCTTTCTGGTGTTGGAGGGTAAGACCTTCTTGTCCTTGGTTTCTATAACTATGGAGTCCATGGCGGGCCCAAAAAGCGATTGCCCCGTGATAGGAGCGGTGGCCAGCCGCCACTTGTGTCTAGCGTCAGCCGGCCAGCTGCGGAGCCAGTGCATCCTCCTGGTCACTATCGCCAACCCCATGGCCTTGGAGGTGAACCGGGCTGCCTGAAGGGTTGAGTCAGAGAGGAATTGGGCTGCAGCCAAGAGTTTGTTAAAGTCCTGCTGCGCTCTGGTGTTCTCGGGAGGCAAGTGTTCCTGCAGGGTGTGCAGCCACTTGACTGAAGTATGTGCAAAGAAGGATGCAGTGGCGGAGGCTTTACGGTCCAGGCAGCCGCCTGGTGAGTCTTTTGGAGGGTCAACTCCGTGCGCCGGTCCTCGGGGCGAAGTAACTCCTTGGAGTCCCCCGGCATCTGGGTGTTGGTGTAGAGAGCCAGGATGGGCGCATCCACAAGGGGGGGGCGGATTGGCATGTGTTTGCCTAGCTGCTGGGCAACATTGTAATATCATTTGTCATAGGTGTTGGGAGCTGCCCCAGAGGCTGGTGCCTGCCACTGCTTCAGCATTGAGTCCACAAAGAGAGGAGACATGGGAATTTCCTCATCTTGTGAGGTGGTCTGCTGGAACAGTGGATCTACCTGAGCAACCTCCCCAGAAGGGGTCGGAGCAGTGACAGGTAGGTTGGCCATGGCCTTGTGCAACACGGACCTGAACAGGCCAGGATGGAAGAGGCCTGAGGTGGACATTGGGAGAGGCTCCAGGTCCTCATCGTCTGACAACTGGAACTCACCACCCTCCAGCAGGAGAGGGAGGTCTGGCAGATCAGGAAGTTCGTTAACACGGGTCCCTTTGGCCTCAGCTAATGAGCCCACCGATGACCAGGGGGAATGATCCCCTTGCCCTGAGCGAAGATCCTGATGTTGGTGAAAGTCCATCTGGTGGTCATAGGTAAGGTGAGCTGGCCCAAATTGATCATGTTATGCATGGCTGCCGCGAGGCCTGCTCTGATAGCTTCGTTGATACTCTCCTGTACCTGTCTGCTCTGGAGAGGGTCAGTAGAGGTGGGGCTCAGCTCCTGATGAGGGTCAGGAGTTTGAGGCTGTTCGGGGGCCACCCACACATCCACTTGGGGAAGGCACAGATGCACATTATCCAAGGACATCAAGTCAGATGCCCTGCCTTAAGGTGGTCGCTGGGGATGGTGGCTCCCTGAGTCCCTGGGCCTGCTTGCCTGGCCCTCGTAGCTCCTCCTGTCCTGGGATGCCTGTGCGTGGTCCCTAGACCATGGTGCCTGGGAGGACCCCTCTGTGGACCTAGAGGGTGCCCCCATGGAAGGCTGGGCCTGATGGGAACGGTGGGGAGGGGAGCGGTCCCTAGCACCCCCAGC
The DNA here is from genome assembly GCA_027560375.1 of Imantodes cenchoa. Classification (NCBI taxonomy): domain Eukaryota; kingdom Metazoa; phylum Chordata; class Lepidosauria; order Squamata; family Dipsadidae; genus Imantodes; species Imantodes cenchoa. The sequence continues at coordinate 564,556 of JANHGD010006577.1, forward strand.
TGGCATGACCTGGGAGGAGGCTCCCTTCTTGGAGCTCTCCCCTTTATGCAACTTCTGCTTACTTTTATGAGGCTTGTCCGCCATTGTTAGGCATGGAGCCGCCGCTGCCGCAAAGGCTGGTGTTCAGTGGCTAGTTCGAGCGAGAGAGAGAGAAGCACTGAGGAGCATATCGCAGAAGTGACAGGGGATCCCCGTGGAGTTACCAGGCCAGCTGCAGAGGCGTGGCGGCGCTGAGAGGCTGAAGTCGGCGCCGGCTGCAGAAGGGCTGCCCCTATGATGACGGCTGTGGGCGTTGCTGGGGGGAATCCCTCCAACAGCAGCCAGGGAGCAACGAGTAGAGTGGCGCTGATGGAGCTGATGCGATGTGCCAGCTGCAGAGGGACCACCCTCGTGACATCAGCAATGATGTCAGGTCACGTGGCACTGTCGGCGGTCGGCAGCGGCAGGAGGCACCCGCTTCACTTCTTCTTCTTTGCAGCAGCAGCAGCCAATCAAGGTAATGATGATGTCAGTGGTATGTGAGGCGTCCAACGGCTTTTCGTGCCAAGCGCGAAGTTGCCTGCCTCAATTAAACTCAGTAGGCCCGAATCGCTGAAATAATGTTACTGTGGCAGGCCCAGTAAGGAGCCCTTATAGCGTGAATTAAGCTCTCCGACAGCAGCGTGGGCACCAGGCTGACAGGAACACGGAGTTCCGCCGGAGGGTGAGGAACAGTGGCCGCTCAATAGCAATAGCAATAACAATAGCACTTAGACTTATATACCGCTTCATAGTGCTTTACAGCCCTCTCTAAGTGGTTTACAGAATCAGCAT
>JANHGD010006584.1:5235-22147 GCA_027560375.1 Imantodes cenchoa
GGGCTTTATGGGGCGCCTCTGGCACCCCAAAAATAATAAGCCCTCCCCGAAAATAAGGCCAGGGGCATTTTTGGGGTTCCCAAAAAATATAAGCCCCTGCCTTATTTTCGGGGAAACACGGTATTAAGTTAGCTATGGTAGGCAATGAATTTTTCAATGAGCATTTAATTATCCGTCATGATTGGAGCTAGCATTCAGAGAGGGTTGTCCTCGTCCAATTCCATCGAGGCTGAGTCTGTCATTTAAATTAGATCAACCAGTAACACCCTAGCCTATCCTGGGAAACCCCAGTTTAAGACTCAGCCTTCCTAGAGGTTTGACGTGGATTTCTCTCTCTGAATTAGCTTCCAATTTATTTTTCCTTTTTTCTTCACAATTACAACTCAGGCAAGTTATGGGGTTTTTTCCTTCCCTTTATTTTTCCCTTTACTTAACTAACTGTCACTACTGTTGCCAGGCAACCCTTAAAAAAAATCAAACAAAACGACAAGAAATAATGGTTTTAAAATGCCGGACCTTTTCCTTGCTTCTGGCACGGTATTCAGGTTCTTCTAGGCCTCTCTGGCGGGGATCTACAGGCTTGCCCGCTCCCCTTTTTACCTCAGTGTTCTGGCAGTGACCATTAAAGGCCGCTGGGGATCCACAGGCTTGCCCGCTTCCCCTTTTGCTGCTTGTTTTCTCCTTGTCTTCCTGCAGAGTCTCTGCAGCAGCTGGGAGGTCTAGGGCTTGCCCGCCCTCCATGAGATCAGCGCTGCCTCCTTTTCTCCCTTCGGTAGCCGCCTTCACTCCGCTGGAGGTCCACGGCATGCCCGCCTTCCATTTCAGCTGATGCCGCCTTTCTTGTCATGATCGCCCCCACCCCCCCGCATGCTGCAAGAGCCTTTTGCCGCTTCTGCCAGCGGTTCAGCGTGCCGCTCCATGCGGACGTTCACGTGGCTGGCTGGTGTCTTTTTCCCCTTATCGAGTCGATCGGACTAGTTTTTAGCTGATCACCACGTGGGTTCTTTGTAGAGGCCAGATTGCCTCACTTCTTCCCCTCGACAGACTCTTTCATCTACGGCCTTCCTTGACCATGTCGGAAGCCTCCACATCTTCCGCGGCCACTCCAGCACCCTCAAAGAAGCGCTCCAAGAACCCCAAGCAACCTGGACAGGGAGAGGGCTCGGCCAAAGCCAAACCTGGCCCCAGCACCAAGGATGGCAGGTCTAAGGATCAAGGGCCGTCCAGAGCCATAGCCTCTCCCACTCCCTCCCTTCACCATGATGACCTTATGTCTCTAGACAACCCCACCATTGGTCTAGTCAACACTAATGTATGGGGGGACTCGGGGTTCGTAGCTCCGCAAACAGCTAGTGCTGTGATCCCTCAACCTCCTGTGGCCTCGGCTTTTGCGGCCCCCAGCCCAGCCGTAGCTACATTCATTCCGCCACAGGCCGTGGGCCAGTTTCCGACAGTTGTGCCGGTGCAGAGCCCTTCCATGGATCCCAATAATGTACAATTACTTATTGCGGCCACTGTCCAGCAGTGTTTTCAACAAATGGCTTGGTCCCAGCAGCAGCCTATTCCCCCCTCGCAGCCGCTGGCCGCAGTCTTAAAATTTGAGCCTTGTAACCCCTCCCGTTAAAGGGAAGTTACTTTTTGGGGCTGTTTTGGACCCGATCCTTACGGAGTCAAAAGATAAAAAGAAGGTCCTGCCCACCTTTTCGAAGAAGGGAGCTTTTCGACATGCTCCGTACTTCAAACAGCCCTTTCGTCCGGCCAACCTGGGGGCCAATCAGCCTCGAACCCCAGGTCAGTACGGGGGCCGTTATTTTTACAATGACAAGCCCCCTAGGGGACGAGGGTACAAGAAGCCCTTCAGGGGCAGCAACAACAACAATAGATTTTTCCGTCGCCCCAAATAACTCGCAGGGCACGGTATCTATTGGGGGCAGATTATCCTCCTATGCCGGGGTCTGGGACTGCTCAACGAATGATGCATGGGTACGGTCCACGGTTTGTTATGGTTTACAGTTAGAGTTTCATTTTAACCCTCCTTCTGTTTTTGTTCCCTGTTCCATTTCACATGTTGTATTTAAACGATGGTTGATGCAGGAGGCCGTTTCGCATCTGGTTCAAATTAAAGCCATTGAACCTGTTCCCAAAGATCAGGAGAAGTCGGATTTTTATTCGATTATGTTCCTGGTCCCCAAGTCCTCTGGTGGTTGGCGACCGATATTGGACCTGAAACGGCTCAACCGCTTCGTGCAGTATCGTAAATTTAAAATGCATTCACTGCACTGCATCCTCGGCTCCATACACCGGGGAGATTTCTTGGCCTCCTTAGATTTGTTGGAGGCTTATTTACATGTCCCCATACACCACTCAGATAGGCAGTTCCTTCGTTTCTATTATGACGGCTGTCATTACCAATATAGGGCCTTACCCTTTGGTTTATCCTCGGCACCACGGGTTTTTACAAAGATCATGGCGACCCTAGAAGCTCACATTAGATTGTATTCTATCCGATTACAATGTTATCTAGACGATGTCTTGATACAGGCATCAAACTGTGACTGGGCTTTCCAGCATGTCCGTCAGGTAGTTTCCATTTTCCAAGCTCACGGTTTTTTAATCAATTTTTCTAAAAGTACTCTGACACCACAGACTTCTATTTTGCATTTGGGTACCTTTATTGATACCCGAGACTGCACAGTTTCCTTGTCCCACGATAGGAAGATAAGTATCCACCAGACCGTTGCCCAGGTGTTACGGGAGACCAAGGTTCCCCTAGTTCTTCTGTCATCCCTTTTAGGGAAGATGGCGTCTACCTTTGGGGTGGTTCCGTGGGGCAGACTGCACTCCAGGGAGTTGCAGGATTTTCTCCTCCCCTTTATTAGCTTAAGACTTAGTGACTCTTCTCGTAGAGTGTCTTTACCCTCCTCTGTCCAGAGGTCCCTTTCATGGTGGTTGTCGCCAGCATTACATAAAGGTTCCCTGTTCGTCCCGCCCGTCAGACTAACTATAACGACGGACGCAAGTCTTGTAGGTTGGGGTGCTCACATGGAGGGCGACCTAGCTCAAGGATTGTGGTCCAGGGAGGAGTCTCTCTATCCCATTAATGTGCTCGAGCTTAGGGCAATATTCTTGGCCCTGAAGCATTTTAAATCCAGGATCTCAGGATCACATGTTTTGATTCTGACAGATAACATGGCTGCGAAGGCCCACGTAAATAAGCAGGGGGGGACCAGGTCCAGGGCCCTCTCCCGGGAGTCCCTCTGTCTAGGTCTCTGGGCCGAATGACGGCTCCTGTCCATTGTAGCAGAGCACATCTCCGGGGAGGCTAACCACACAGCTGACTGGCTGAGCCGCAAAGGGGTGGACCAGGTGGAGTGGCGGTTGCATCCGGAGGTCTTTACAGACATTGTGAGTACCTTCGGCCATCCGCTAATGGACCTGTTTGCCACTCCACAGAACTCGCAGCTACCCATGTTCTGCTCTCGCTTCCCATCGTCGGGAGCGGAGATGGTCGACGCACTGCGAACACCGTGGCCAGGAGGTCTCTTGTACGCTTTTCCACCTCTTCCATGATATCCAGAGTTGTTCAGAAGCTCATCACCGAGGCGGCAGAGATCATATTGGATATGGGCCTGGTTCGGGGACCTCAAATCCCTCTCACAGGCTCCGCCGCTTCCGCTTCCACTCCACCACGACCTCCTGTCTCAGGGGGAGGTATACCACCTGGATATACAGTGGTTGCGACTGACCGCATGGCGGTTGAGCGGCAGGTTTTGAGGGGCCAGCTTTATGACGACGATGTCATTGACATTATCCAGACGGCCATGCGGCCTTCCACAAACCAGATCTATCAGACCACGTGGAAGGCCTTCTCTGACTGGTGTTATTCGGAGGGTATTTCTCCCCTGTCTGTGCCTATACCTAAGGTGTTGCGTTTCCTTAAAAAAGGGTTATCCAAGGGTCTTTCCCCCAACACCTTGCGGCGGCAAGTGGCTGCGCTCTTGTCAGTGCTATCCTGCCCTGCATACCAGTCACTAGCTCACTTCCCTACAGTGAAGTTGTTTCTAAAAGGGGCTAACAATGCTTCTCCCCCAGTTCTCCATAGGTTCCCCACGTGGGATCTCCCCTTGGTGTTAGAATCGTTAACAGGTTCCCCTTATGAGCCCCTTCGGGAGGCACCCCTGGTTTATCTCACTCATAAAGTTTGTTTCTTAATAGCTATCACGTCTGCGCGTCATGTGTCCGAACTTGCTGCCCTTTCCGTTCGAAAGGACCTTTGCATTTTCCACAACGACCGAGTAGTTCTTCGTTTGGACCCTACGTTCATTCCTAAGGTCAATTCCATTTTCCATCGTTCCCAAGATATAGTGTTACCCTCATTTTATGCCGATCCTCAGTCGCCAAACGAAACCAAGTGGCATTCCCTGGACGTGTATAGAGCACTCCGCATTTATATAGACAGAACCTCTGCGGTAAGACAATCGGAGGCGTTGTTCGTGGGTTTAAAACCTAGGTCCCTAGGTAACAAGATCTCCTCCTCTACCATTGGCAGGTGGCTAAGACTTACATTTCTTAAAGTCTATTCCTTAGCTGGGCAGTCCGTGCCACCGGGAGTTATGGCCCATTCTACCCGTAGTGCGGCGACCTCAGCCACTTGGAACGCCCAGGTCTCCTTAGAGGAGGTGTGCAGCGTGGCCACCTGGGCCTCTCCCACTCCTTTTGTACATCACTACAAGGTGGACTCGGTTGCAGCTGCAGCCTCTACTTTTGGTACCAGTGTCCTTCAAAGGGCTGTCCATTCTCAATCATAACCATGGTTGGGGAATTGGTTCCAGCTCACACCTGGGATCCCACCCTAGGGACGTGCATCAGCTTTGGTATGTCCCTCTCTGAATGCTAGCTCCAATCACGATGGAGAAGGGGCATTGACTTACCTGATACGCCCTTTCTCGTCGGTTGGAGCTAGCATTCAGTCCCTCCCTGGTTTTTCTGGGGGTTTTTGTTTTCACATTGTTCTTCAGGTGGTTTTTTCTACTGTGCCTTACATCAATAAAGGTTCATCTTTGTCTCTAACGACTGTTGTGTCTCCTACATCCACTGCTTTCCACGTTGAGTCTGTCCTTAGTCTTCGTCTTAAACTGGGGTTTCCCAGGATAGGATAGGGTGTTACTGGTTGATCTAATTTAAATGACAGACTTAGCCTCGATGGGATTGGACGAGGACAACCCTCTCTGAATGCTAGCTGCAACCGACGAGAAAGGGCGTATCAGGTAAGTCAACGCCCCTTCTGTTACTATATAACTTATGTTAATAAAAGCTAGCATATCATACATATAGAGTGCTTATTATTTTTAGTATTACCATTGTAACTATTAATATGCTTATCTTAATGGAATGTACTGTATAATAAACAGCATTAGTAGAGTATCACATTAAAATGTACCTAACAGCACCTTTCCTTGATCAAATGTGCTAATGTGCTATGCAAAATGAGTGTATTTGCATATATGTGTGTGTATGTGTGTGTGTGTTTAAAAACTCACTTCCAGTTGGAATTAAATCTCTGTCAGGAATGAATAGTTTGTACCCATAATGCTTTTCAAGCATATCTGGTAAGATCTCAAGAGCAAATCGTTCTTCTTCCCCAGTTTCCTGATTCCATTGGTCAGGATCCACTTTGGTATATGACAAATACGCGTCATAATCTTTGTTATCTGTAAATATAAAGAGACAGAGAAGAGAGACAGATGAAAAAGAAGATAGATTTTATTTCATACTGATTTTCCTCTTCCTATTTTATATGTCCATGCATATTATTCTGAAATCTTTCTTATTTATTCTTCATCTTTTCTATTTGATCATATATTACTAAGTAGCTGCTTGGGCTCCATCTTCTCTTTTCATGATTACAAAAGCCATTTTACTAGATTCTCATTTCAAACTGAAAACTAGATTCCTTCTTCATTTCTCTACCTACATCCTTCATAAGACATTTGCAATATTCACAGCAGCTTCAGCATTTTAATCTTACTAAAATTCTAACATATGTTATTGCCTTGGGGCTTAAGAAATGCAGTCAAACAGACAATATCAAAAGTGGCATGCCCATTTTAAACTATAAGAAAAAAGAATTAATTTTCACAATATGCCTTGGAAAAGTTCATAGGAGACATGCCAGAAATGTTTTTGTTTTAAAATAATATTGTATTTTCCCACAAATGTTTACATTATAAATGGACCTTGGAGGTCTCCTAGTCCAGCCCTCTGCTCAAGCAGGAGATCCTATATCAGTGATGGCTAATCTTTTTTTCCTTGGATGCTGAAAGCGTGCACACGTGCCCGCACCCATAATGCAATGCCCCCCATGTGTCCCGTCCCCCTGCGCTGGTCCCCTTGCCAATGCGCATGTGACTCCCCCATGTGCCCCTGCCCCCCCACGCATGCGCATGTGACCCCCGCACCCCGTTTTGGGCCTAGCAGTCCTCCCTGAAGCATCCAGAACTGACCTAGAGCAACGGCTCATGTGCCCGCAGAGATTGCTCCACTTGCCACCTGTGGCATATGTGCCATAGGTTCACCATCATGGTCCTATACCATTTCAGACAAGTGGCTATCCAGTCTTTCTTAAAAACCTCCAGGGATGAAGCACCCACAACTTCTGAAGGCAAGCTGTTCCACTGATTAATTGTTCTCACTGTTAGGAAGTTTCCTTAATTCCAGGTTGCATCTCTCCTAGATTAGTTTCCATCCATTGTTTCTTGTCCTGTCATCAGGTGCTTTGGAAAATAAGTTGACCCCCTCTTTTTTGTAGCAATCCCTCAAATACTGGAATACTGCTATTATGTTACCCCTAGATTGTTTATACAATCAAGCAGCTTTTTTGGCTGCTGCCGCACACTGCTAGCTTATGTTTAAGGTAAAGTTCACTAGGACTCCAAGGTCCCTCTCACAGTTACTGTTTTTGAGCCAAATTTCACCTAATCTGTACTTGTAACTTTGGTTTTTCCTGCCTAGGTGTAAAACCTTGCTTTTCTCCACATTAAATTCCATGTTATTGGATAGGGCCCATTGTTCAAGTCTGTTGAGATCTTTTTGGATCCTGAGCTTGTCTCCTGGGGTGTTGGCTATTCCTGCTAGCTTAGTTTCATCTGAAAATTTGATGAGTTCCCCTTCTATTCCCTCATCTGAGTTATTTATTGAAGAGTACTGGAGCCTAAGACAGAACTTTGTGGTACCCCACTGCTTACTTCCCTCCATGTAGATGTAGTACCATTAAGGACTATTAGTTGAGTAAGTTTGTCAGGCAATTACAAATTCATTTGGTTGTGATGGTGCCAATTTTCTAGCTTACCAAGAAGTAGGTTGTGTTCTACTTTGTTGAATAACTTACTATGGCCACTGCATTTTGCTGGTCGACTAATTTAGTCACTTTGTCAAAGAATGAAATAAGATTTGTTTTTAACAAACCTGTGCTAGGTTCTAGTTATAACTTTATTTGTCTCTAGATGTTCACAAATCTGGTTTTTTAAATTATCCTTTCCAGTTATCTTCCCAGATATTAGGCTGATTGGTCTGGAATTTCCTTCCCCCCTTTTTTGAAATTGGAACCACATTAGTTCTTTTCCAATCCTCAGGTAATTCCCCAATGCTCCAGATATTTCGAAAGATATGGTGCAATGGTTCTGAAATAACATCTGCCAGCTCCTTCAGAACTCCGGGATGTAATCCGTCACAAAAGACTCTCTAATTGAAAAATCTCTCATCAAAATTAGTGTATGATGGTCCACTCAACTGCCTGTTAACTCCTGAAAATCACTTTAAACCGGATTGGATTTAGGCTCGGCTGCCCTAAAGAAGCAAAGATCTAGCAGCAAAACTATTTACAATTCAAAAGCCTGTTTGTTTCTTTTCCCCCTGAGTTCTCCCAGATCTGTTGACAATAGAGAAGCTGTTTTAAAAACAAAAGGATTTTTTTTCTTTCTTCCATCGTACTCAAAATTTTGCCTCAGTTGAAGCCTTCTGCTCAAAGGAAAGTGAGAGTTGTTAACATTCCTAGCTAGGCAATAAAGAGGCCCATGATCTGAATAGGAAAACCAACTCAATTTGCAAACTCAACCAAACTCAACCAACTCTGCCTTTTGCTTACTAAACCCCATTACCTCCCTTATTATACTACCACCTCCTTCCATGTTTTTTGCCTTTGATTAATTACAGATTGATTATATTACTGGATAATTTGATAAGCCTGATTTATCATATGATTGTTTATATATTATCAATTAATTATTAACTGATTAATTAACTACAATAATAATTTTATTGGCTATTTGATTGGTTTAGTACTATTAACTATTCACACAATAATTAATTTGTTAGTTATATACTAATTAATAATTGTGTTGGCTATTTGACTGATTAAGTACTATTTAACTATTCACACATTGATTAATTAATTTGTTAGGTATATATTAATTATTGTTTAATTAATTTGTTATATATTGATTGAAATTACTGATATTAATCAATTTGTCAGACACTATTTGATTATTGACCATGCCCAAAAAAACCTAAAAACTCCACAATCAAGCACCCACAAAATGAAGACACCTCTACCAACGACGACAAACACTATAAATATAATAAAACCATCAAGGAGGATGATTAATTCAAAAAATGTTGCATATGCTTCAAATTTGCCTGCCTACAAATAAACAAACAGATAGCAACTTTTCTAACAACAGCTACCACTTTTCCCCATTTCTGTCCTCCATGTTTACCATTACTGGATAACCCAATTACCGTGTCTAATAAATTCCAAACCTTGGAAACAACCATAAAAACACAACAAACAAACATGGAAGCCATAGAGGTACGCATGTTTAGAAGCTTTGGATAAAAGAATTGCAGCCCAGATAAATGGAAATTCAATTGTTCAAAATCATATTCCAATACAACAACCATTACCTCAAGCTCAGCAACCTCAATCACATGCACAACCACATACATCTACCAGTAATCCAAGCAATATATCTTTGCTCATCAAAGACACCCTTGAACTGAAACACAATAACGCTATTTTATTTGGGATGCAAGTCACCAACGAACCAGACATCTCACAAGTTTGCAAAATTATAGACCCAACAATCTTCCCCGGAGACATCATTGGAGTTTCTAGAGATGGCCCTGAGTTCAAGTATAGACACGGTTCAGTGGCTCCGCAATTCTGCACAGTAGTTTGATATATCAACTCTTTTTCCAGAAATGACCCCAATCACAGTAAACTTCGCTCATATCCTGACCTATCCATTCTACAACAAATCCGCTCCCGTGAACTCCGAGCAGAACTTAAAAGATTTCAAGAGCCAGGATATACTGATCGATACATTGACTACCACACAAACTCCATCAAAATTAAGCCCTACAATCCAACATCCACAATCCAACCCCCCATCACCCAAAACCAATCCCTCATCACCCAAAACTAGGTATGCATGCCCCTTACTTCCTCAGTATCACCCACTGCTGATCTTAAATGCAAACTAATTAATGCAAGAAACATTGTAAACAAAATACCTGAACTCCTACCCTTACTAAAAACTACAAAATTCGACGTTATATTTGTCTGCAAAACATGGCTGAAAGCATTCCTCCCTGACTCCATTATTACAATAAGAGAATATCAAGTTTACCAGTCCGATCGTGAAACCCATAAAGGAGGTGGAGTTGCTATTTTCTACAAAAAAATCATTAAACCTTAAAAATATCCAAGTTAGACATGAAATGGATCTTCCAGAAACCATCATATGTGAACTGTCCTTAAATACCACACTTCACTTCCTACTATGCTACAGACCCCCTGATTACGACATCTCACATGCGAACAAGCTAACCTCACTACTAACGTGGGCAGCCTCCTACCCACACCCTCTTATTTTTCTTGGAGACCTCAATCTACCTCATATTAACTGGACCCTAAATGAATGTTCACCCAAACCCATATACTCAACTCTTTACAATGCTATTACTAATCTAGGACTTGAACAGCTAGTAACAAACAATACTAGACTCAGCAATTGTCTTGATCTCATCTTCTGCAACAGTTTACACTCAATTTATGGACTACAAATAATAGAGCCCTTTTCCAGCAGTGACCATAGCATGACTGACGTTTGTCTCAATATACGTCCTTACAAAAACAACCACAATAAAAGTATAACCAATTACAACTTTAAAAAAGCCAACTATGTTATCATAGATGCTAACCTCTCATCTCTTGATTGGCAAACATTATTCTCTGACTGTAATACTGCTGAAGATTACTACAATATCTTTCTGCTCAAAATGCAGAGTCATCAAATTATATGTACCACTAATTCTTACCAAAACCAAGAAAAACAAATTACCCATAAAAATAAGGAAGCTCCAATCCAAAAAAAAAAATCCCTTTGGCGGAAGAACAAAACTGGCTACGTTGCTAACTTTAAAAGCCACTACAAAAATCTATGTCACAAATTAAAGACCGAATGTACCAACTATTACATCAATCAAGAAGAAAACCTTCTGCGCACAAAATCCACATGCGCCTTCTATAACTTTGTAAACAACAAACTCAAAGACTCAAGATCCATCCCACCACTCAAAGGACCAAATGGTAAAGAATGTAATGATGAAGAAGTTAAAGCTAACCTCTTTAACACATCTTCGGCTCTCTCTTCGTAAACAGGAATGGCTCATACCCAATACTTCCTAGTCGCACATCAAACAATAGCAACAATCTAACACAAATCAATTTTACAGAAGATAATGTTTAAAAAGCATTACACAACCTAAAACCATCTCTATCCATTGGACCTGATGGTCTATGTGCATATTTCTTTAAAAAGCTCTCCTCAACCATTGCTGAACCTCTAAGCATAATTTTTGAAAAATCCTTCAGAACTAGTCTCTTACCCAACTTATGGTCAATAGCCACAGTCATCCCTATCTTCAAAAAAGGAGATCCAAGTAACGTTGAAAATTACAGACCAATCTCTTTATGTTGCGTCACCTGCAAAGTCATGGAATCAATCATAAATCAATCCATCACCCTTCACCTAGAAACTAACAACCTACTCTCTAACAAAAAATTGGTTTCAGAAAAAGATTATCCTGTAACCTGCAACTCCTACACTGCAAAAACATATGGACTTCACAACTCAATCAAGATAAATCAATAGACATGATTTACATAGACTTTTGTAAAGCCTTTGATTCAGTAATACATGACAAACTACTTCAGAAATTAAAATCTTATGGCATCTCTGGTCCCCTTAATGATTGGATAACTGTGTTCTTGTCTAACAGACAACAAATGGTTAAAATAGGGGGTGTCCTATCAAATCCTGCACCTGTCAACAGTGGTGTCCCTCAAGGCAGCATCCTAGGACCAATACTATTCATTTTTACATAAACGACCTTTGTGATTATATTATAAGCAACTGCGTTCTCTTTGCTGACGATCTTAAACTATTTAACACCACCAACAATACTTCTACCCTTCAAAAAGACCTTGACCATGTATCTCAATGGTCTGATAACTGGCAATTTCAAATCTCAACCAACAAATGCTCTGTCTTACACATTGGCAAAAATAATCCAAACACAAAATATAAACTTGGAGCTCATGACTTTGTGGATGACCCTCACTCTGTTAAGGACCTTGGAGTACTCATATCTAATGGCCTAAGTGCCAGAGCCCATTGTAACAACATTGCCAAAAAGGCACTAAGAGTTGTTAACCTAATCTTGCGTAGCTGCTTCTCTGGCAATATTACACTGCTAACCGGAGCGTACAAAACATTTGCCAGACCAATCCTTACCTGTCTGGAGCCTGCACTACATATCGGACATTAATGCAATTGAGAGAGTCCAGAAATATTTCACAAGAAGAGTCCTCCATTCCTCTACTCGCAACAGAATACACAATAGATTCAAACTTAATGTAAACCACTCCAAACTCGACTGTAGAAAATACGACTTCAGCAACAGAATGATCAATGCCTGGAATGCACTACTTCACCCTGCGGTTTCCTCCCCAAACCCCAAAAACTTTAACCTTTATCTACAGTTGACCTCACCCCATTCCTAAGAGTCCTGTAAGGGGCGTGCATAAGCGCACCATCGTGCCTACCATCCCTGTCCTATTGTCCAAATTCACCTATACCTACTTTGCTTTTGTTTATGTTTATACCTGTTAAATTGTACATGTTTTGACAAATAAAAAAATAAAAAATAAGATCTTCATCAAGAGTGAGTTAGATGATTTTAGGCCATCATTTCCTCTCACCAATCCAGGAGCTGCTTACCTACCTGCCAGTCTGCTTGCGAGTTTCCTGGGACTCATGACATCCTGTTGGCTTTCCCATTGATTTTGTTGGTTGAGACACAAGGAGTCCTTGCCTAATGATCCAGATCTTTATGGTCTTATATATCTTACATATGTTCTTATATATGTTCTCATTGTTCCTATCACCCCATCTCCTCCCACTTATGGTATGACTGTACCTTGTTGCTTGTATACTTACAAATTTATATTAATATTGATTGTTTCCTGATTGCTTATTTGTACCCTATGACGATCATTAAGTGTTGTACCTCATGATTCTTGACAAATGTATCTTTTCTTTTATGTACACTGAGAGCATATGCACTATGAGATAAATCAACAGGAGTCCAAAAGAATAATAAAAGAAAAAGCTTTTATTTTTACGTGCACAGACCTAAGAGATAGGGTAAACAAATATCCATATCACAGAGGTAACTTCCAAATACAAAATGCCATATATTTATACATCTATCTCTATACCCAGACCACCTCCCTCTTCAGGACGCTCCCACCTTACATAATACTTTTACGTAAGTGTTTTGGCAAGCTTTTCCAGCACTTGGCCCCTACTTTTAGGAGTTTTAGGTACTTTCCAACATTTCAGATGGCCATTCTCATTAATCACTTATATAACCATTTATGTTTCAAGTTTATATCTTTATCAGGTCAACTTGTCCCAATCTCCCACATACTGTCCATAAACTATCCATCTCCAGAGACAGACATATCCTGTTTATTAAGGTTAACTGCAAAAGTACATTTTTAAATATGTAGTCATAACATGTGTTTCCAACAGCCTTTCTTGTAGAGTCTTCTCTTACATAAATGACCAGTTATACCAGAACATAGAGGGTCTTTTCTCACAACTCCCCCTCCCCTTTCCTAAGGAATTTTATTCCTTATTCCTGTAATCGGTCCTGAATCTCTTGCAACATAATACACACCTCCCATTTTATTTAGGGTTTCTTTCCCTAATTATGTAGACCTTCTTGTCCTACAACAGCATCTATAACAGCACTTGCAACATTTAATACACACACAGGCATACATTTAATGCAGATACTCAATAGTTACCCGCTTTTGTAACAAGGATTTCCTTATCTCTCCTATTTCATCAGCTAGGGCTGCTTTTTCAGATGAGGTTTCATTGAAACTCTTTGCTAAGACACAAGCAAGATGTCCTATCTGTTTCTGGTTATATTGTGTAGAGAAATAAGGAAGCCCAGCTTCCACCTTGGATAATATCACTACCTCATCACTACACCCTTCATCATATGTTGTTTTTAGGGATATATTCCCTCTAATTTCCCGTATCAGTATATTGGGTTACATTATATTGCACTGGAGATATAGGCCACTGTATCATGCTCATTGTGTAATATTGGTACTACAAAATGGGGTTCATTAGCTTTCTCAAATGCTTCTCCATCCTCAGGTATATGATCATATACCTCTACAGTATCCTTTACACCTCCTTTCACCACTGTAATTCCTGCAGTTGGTACACAATTTCTATGATATAATGTAACATTCATCATTTCATAATAAAACTGTTTTTCTTGATTAATATTCTTAAAATGTGCTACTCCCATAAATGTGGTCAAGCATCCTAGTGTATAGGGGCCTCCCACTGCATTAGCAGGAACAAATGCATAATCATATAAATTACAAAACAGAAACCACCCTTCAGATAGATACAACACCTGTCCTAATGCATCTACCCCTTCCATCTCAGTGCAAGTAAATACATTATCAGTAGGTACAGCCGTATACATAACCCTTTCTAGTTTCTTCTCAGATTGTCAGTATACTACACAATCGTAAGCTGGCAATATACTTGTTACTTCAATTACCAATTTCTTCCGATTGGTCCATTTCTTGGGCTTAATTGGATTCCCAAATAAATAAAGTAATCACTTTTGATAGATTATAATTGTTAGGTTCTATAACAACTTTTGCTTCCTCAAATAAAAACTTTCCAGGAACTGGCACTCCAACAAAACATGTGAACATTATATTCGAGACTGTTGTCTCCCCTTTTACACAAAAGGATGAACTATTTAATGCCACTTTCATTAATTCCAGAAAGACATTCCCCTCTTTCTTTATAGGCTCTCCTCCTACATTCCTTGTGTATCTAAGTGGTGCTTTTAAATATCCAACAGTATATTTACCTTTCCATGAGAAAGGTAAACCTGACAATGCTATATTGCCACATAAGAACATGAGCTTAGAAATAGCTTTTATTTCCTGATACGGTGAAAGCAAGCCTTCTTCTATAATCCTAAACTTCTTATACGACAGTGTATAATTCCCATATCATTCAAAACATTGATTATGTATGGCTTCCATTTTGTTTGACACATCTTGGTGATGAACAACTATATCATATGTATGGATACACTTCGGATATTTCACTAACTTTCACTAAAGGTGAATCTAATACAAACTCCTCAAATTCGGGCTCAATCAGCATCAGTGATGTATGTGTTTTGGAAAACTATTACTCAAGTTCAGTATGGAAACACAATTGCTGCCATATTATGGGATAACTAGGCAACAGTAAAAGTTCCCATCCCTACTTGTGAATATATCAAAACCTCCCACAAAACAATTACCACTCTTATTGCTGAACCCATGCTTCTAATGGACTAGCCCCCCACCCCCCGGGTATGTCTATGTAGTGTAATAACTTAAACATTAACACACTCAATTTGGGGACTTACATCCACATACTTCCACCACATAGAGCTAAACCATTCTGCTAAATCTTAATATAATACATATTATAACTTAAAGGTTTATTACCCCCAACCAATACACAACTCAACCACCCAAGGTTCCATCAATCAATCAACAATCAATGTTGTTTCTTCTGAAGGTCAGTTTAAGAGGGTCTGTCAGGTTAGCAGTCACTGTCCATCCATAGGGTGAAGCCACCGGTCCAATCACATGTGAATAATGGACCTTTATCCACACGGCCATCTCAGTAGTCAAGAGTCCTTTGGGAGTTGGGCGGCATATAAATATAATAAATAAATATAATGAATAAAACAGCACTTGAAACAGTCCTTCTCAAACAGGCTGTAATTTGTGTTCCTTCAAGGCTTTAATCAGGACCCAGTCACTGCTCTTAAAATCATGCACTTGAAAATCAAGAGGATGAGTCTATGCCAGTAGTCCTTTGGACCTTAAATGAGAAAAAACACTGGGACAGTCCCTTATATTTTTTTCAGAGTCAAACAACTATTGTCTACTGTCAAGTTCTATTCTATGGTTTCCCCTACTTCCAGTATAAGGTATACATCATTTCAAGATATACATCATACATAACAAATACACATACTTACACATACAATGCACAAAAGTGCTAAAGGTAAACACTTCATCCAAAGTAGCCGTAATTCCAAAATTGACCTGTGTTTTTAGGGTTTAATTCATTTTCTTCAACTTTTGCCAAACAAAATCGAGCAAAAGGATAAATGAAATTGCCAATTAATGCCTACCTTTTCCATAAAGTATTTCACTACCTGGGCTGTAAAACGTGTACCTCTACCACTATCAACATCTTCCACCAAACCATATCCAGGTATTATTAGCTAATATTATTTGTACTGTCAATTGAGCCTTTGCCCTTGCACATGGAAATACTTCCAACCAACCAGTTAAATGATCCACAATCACAAGCAAATACTTCAATGTTCCCACTGCCGGCATTTCCACTTGGATTAGCTGAAATGACCAACCAGCCAAGTCTCTACCCCCTGCCAATTTTTAAATTTATTTTAATCCAGTGTATACATTTTCTCAATATCCGCATAGCAATCTTATACAATCATATACATAATCAGAAACATACTTTCTTTTCAATGCGTTTCTTCATGCATACCTCCAAGTATATTTCTCATAACTGGTTTATTTACTATTTGCAATCCACCCATTTACTTCTTTAGCACCATCTTTCATCATTTGACTTCCTTTCTCCCATGTAAATTTAGGTGTAACATCCCATTCAAGAGTGGGAATTAATACCATTATCTCTGTTTCTTTGTCCTGCCTTGCAGCTTCTTTTGCAGTTTCATCTGCTGGTCTGTTCCCCATAATGAATTTAGAGGTTCCCCTCTCTATAACTTCCACATGTATTATAGCCAGCTGCTCTGGACCTTTGGCTGCCTGCAATACAGCTTTAATGAGCTCTACATGTTTTAGCTCCTTTCCCTTACTATTATTAAACCCCGTTCCATCCAAATCTCCCCAAATGTGTAAAAATCTTATAACCACATTTCGGATCAATATCTCTTTCCCACTTCAGTCGCTAACAGCTTCAAACCTTATAAAAAACATAAACATCTCACAGGTCAGTGCTAACCATTCAGGTGGTAATCACCTAGCATCTAACACCTCAGCCATATCTCCATTCACCACAACATAACCATTCCTTCTTTCTGGTGGTCCCCGAGAAAATTTTGGTGGACCGTGGAGAAATCTTGGCCCCTGGGCCAGATATGGCTGAGAGCAATTAATCCAGTCCAGGAAGAAGAAAGGAAAGGA
>JANHGD010006589.1:210491-222660 GCA_027560375.1 Imantodes cenchoa
ACTGGAAACTATAACATACGAAGAGTGGTTGCAAGAACTGGGCATGGCTAGTCTAGTGAAGAGAAAGACCAGGGGAGACATGATAGCAGTGTTTCAATACTTGAGGGGCTACCACAGAGAGGAGGGGGGGTGTCAGGCTATTTTCCAAGGCACCAGAAGGCCAGACAAGGAATAATGGATAGAAGCTGACCAAGGAGAGATTCAATCTGGAAATAAGGAGAAACTTTCTGACCATGAGAGCGATCAACCAGTGGAACAGCTTGCCTACGGCGGTTGTGAGAGCTCCAACACTTGAGACTTTCAAGAAGAAACTGGACTGCCATTTGTCTGAAATGGTGTAGGACTCCTGCTTGAGCAGGGAGTTGGACTAGATGACCTACAAGGTCCCTTCCAACTCTGTTAATCAGTAATATCTGTAATATCATATTTTATCCTAACTACAACAGCTCTCTTTGTTGATTACACAATATGATTGCCTAAGTCAGTCAGTTTCTTTGTATGGAGAAATGGCTTGAATCTAGATTTCACAAATCTAGGTGAACATTTCAAGAACACCTTGCATTCCTATTTTTAAAAAATGCTTTTCCTAGTTCAGGTAGAGACACTAGATTTTTGTCATGTGTTCCTTTGAGGAGCCTATTGCAATTAGCTCCCAGAATAGCAAGCACAGAAAGTAATTTCCTGCATTTTCCTTTTCAACAAACCCATATATATATTTATAACCTGTTTGATAGGCAATATTCTGTAATATTTAGGAGTAAACAATAAGACTCTCAATAATGCTTTATAATCTTAAAGAAAAAGTTTGAGTTCTCAAACCGAACAACATTGAAATTTATTCTTCTAAATCCAGGTTTAAAGGCATGTACAACAAAGTAAATGATAGGGCTGATAGATTCTTTAAAAGTAAAATAATTTATACTGCTAGACAAGAAAATTGTGTTTCACTTTGTCAGGAAATCAATTACTCTGATCATTTGATAATGTTGAAGTATTAATTAGTCTGCATGTATGTTTAGAAAGGTATATTACCTTTATGAGCTCTTGAACATGCAAACTAGTTATTTTATTAATTATGATGAATTTAATTTTAAAAATACTTTATTGAAAATTTTATCATTGGTTCACAGCAGCCTTTAACCAGCATCCAGTCCTGTTTTTAAAGGCATTTTTGCTAACCATAATCAAGCATCTTAGAGTGACATCTGCTGGCATATATTTGAACCTCTGAAATGCAATCCTTATCACAGTAATCCTGCGTGAAAATTTTGTTTTATAATATTGAAACTAAATATTTCCCACTGCACTTCAGAAACATCAATTTTTCCAGTTTTGTTTTAACAGTTGTATGTCATTTTGTTAATCTGTTCACTTGGGAAACACTTCCTTCTAGAAGGTCACTTGGATTAATTAAGCATAATTAGAAAATGCACTTCAGAGCCAGCTTGATTTTAGATGTTTAGTTTTCATCATACAACAATTAAAATGGAATAATCAAATTGCCTTTGGATTACTCAGATGAGTAGCTATATATCATGCAGGCTATGGAGTTTCTTTTCTGTGAGTTTAAAATTTCTGATTACAGGATGTATTTGTAGCTTTTGTGCCACGTTATACTTTTCTATCATAAATAGTTTTGAGAGTTTTCTTTATAAGTAGTTACAGAAACATTCAATGTCATGTATACAAAATGGATAGTGATATGCTTGCTTGCTGCTGACTCTTTCACCTGAGGTAGTTTCCAAATAGTAAATAATTTCCAGATAATTACTTTTGAATAGGAAAAAAAAATCAATGACATCAAATCTTTTATTTTTCTATTAGTTGTTTTCAGGAAAATAATAATAATCAGCAATCTGTACTATTTATTTTGGCCTTGAATATATGTGGCCTTGAATATACGTGGCCTTGAATATACGTGTGCAAAACTGGAGAAAATCTATTAAAATCAGTGTATGTTAAATTCACTAAAAGTAACTGAAATCTCATTGATTTTAGTGAACCTGCTATAAAGTTCTTCATCACAACTCATCCTAATTTTCTATGGTACTTGAATTTATCCAGAGATAAGAAATTCTGAGTTAAACTGAGCAGCAAAGAACTTTGCCACCATTCCTCCTTTGTGTATGTTACACTTCACTTCTTTAATGTGTAAAGCATTTCCAGTGAATTTCTGCCACTATCTTGCACTGCCAAAAATATGCCTGCAAAGGATTTGGTGGAGCTAATCTTGTCATCTAGGTAGATCTACAAAAATATGATAAGAGTAGATTGGGACTACCAAATCACTACGTTGTGATATGAAGGCTTTTGATGTAGGAGTCTCCTATGGATTTTACTCCGCTAGTTGTTTCTGACTATTGTGGGCAGTGCTTATCTCCCTTTCAAGGCCATCCATTTCTGTGGTTATGTGACCAGTGTGATGTCACAGAGTGCTATTACCTTCCTACCAAAGTAGTACCTATTTACCTATTCACATTTCCATGCTTTCGAACTGCTAGGTTGGTAGGAGCTGGGGCAAAGATGGGAGCTCACCCCATCATGTGGCGTTCTAGTCTCGAACCTGGGCTGACTTCTTTCCAGCCAAAAAGCCCACTGTCTTAACAGCTGAGCCACCCCACTGTCTTTAGATGTACATATAATACATTTTCCTGATATTTTTTACATAAGACATAGCATGGAATACATAACACAATTGTCATAATAGACTTGTTCAGTCATCTGGAATGCTCGTAATATATTGTACATGGCTTAGTTTCCATGCATAATATTTTTCTCTGGTATCTTGTAAAATCAGTATGAATAAAATGAATAACAGCGTAAGAGCCAAACTTCTGTAGTATTAATTCAGAATCAATTTGAAAAGAAGGGTTTTTGCCTTCTTTGATTTTCTGGCTTTCATGTTTACTCTCCATTCATGTGAAATATTGGACAGAAATTATATAAAAGGGCTTGGGATCCCATATGTCTTTTCACCGATCTCTTTGTCTTCAGCACAATTGGAAACAGAATACAATGAAATAAAATTTAGTTCTGGTAGGTTAAGAAAAAAGGTTGGTTTCAGAAACAAGCTGGAACCAGCTAGGGACTGTGAAGCTATCAAACTGAGAAAACATCCCTCGATGCAACCAATGGGAGAGATAATGAAAGCTGCATCTCAGAATGCTGCCAACATCTTCATTCAATTCCCCTTCCCTCGTGTTCATATGATCCAGACCGTCTTCTCCAGTGCCCATCGATGTCCCAACAGGATCAAGCACAAAAACAAGCAAAAACACTTAAGAGTCAACACATATAAACCCCTCTGATTTTTAGTCACACGAAAGAAAATGCAGGTGCTTCTTCCAATGATACTGGTAAAGGGGGCTGTAAAGAATTTGAAACACCAAACTTACAGGATCTCCCTGTTTTGATCATACTCGTGATTCTTTTTGCCTACTAGATGTTCTACACTTAAGTGAGGATGTCAGTTCACACTCTGGACATCCCCTGCAATAGGTGCTAATTATTTATCCCTCCTCTCCCATTGTACTCACAAATATGTGTACTGAATATTAGCTTTATAGCAGTGCTAGAATAGTAGTTGTGTTTCAGATTAGAGCAGAACAGTTTTTCAGTATTTCGATCTTTAAACTCAGCTATAATTGAAATGAAGTACAACAAATTCTATAGAATGACCACAGTGCTTTAATGTTCCATGATGTAATTCAGATTTTTGTGTTCCAGTTGTTTGTGGATTTATAACCAATGGTATTTTTTATTTTTACAAAGTTATATTTATATACTAAATATTTATAATGTATACCATATGTATAGTATTGAGTTGTAGACTTTTTATATTATAGTTATTTATATTATTAATCTGTTCATTCAGCCTAGAATATTTTTATGAAATTATTGGGTTAGAATAAAAGGATAGAATTATAGTGAAATAATACTGTAAGTTCCTGGTAATAATCTGACATATTGTTGTGTGCATGCCTGCAAGAATTTCACTATGTATTGTTTGTTCCTGACTGAAGAATTGTGTTCAAACTTAAATACTTAATACCTTTGCTTTATTTATTTATTTATTTATTTATTTATTTATTTAGTTAGTTAGTTAGTTAGTTAGTTAGTTAGTTAGTACATTTATATGGATGCCCAACTCAACATAGAATTGTGGATGGCTAACTATTTTTTAATGATTAAAAACAATATATAAAAATCATAAAATATACAACAGCCAGGAAAAAGAACATCAAAATGTCAGTAACAGTCAACATAGCCACAAGACAGATTCCATCCTGTATCTGGTCCCCAGGCAAAGCAAAACCAAATCTTCAAAAGTTTATGGATGCACAAGGCGAGTGGGTTTGAGGCCAATGAAACCTCCAGAGGAATGATATTCTAGGGAGCTTGTGCCATGGCAGATAATTATTTAACTATAAATTCTAAATCTAATTTTATTCATTTTAGGAAAGGTTGTTTTTGAAAAGAATTGATTACTTTGTAAAACAAAGATAGAATGGAAGGCAATTCCTATTGGAATGTGTTGAAGTAAACGTTGCAATATACAGTATATAACTCACTACTGTAAGTTCTCTCAGTTACTTCTAAAAAAAATGCAGATTTTTTTTTTCAATTTTTCATTACATAATCAGGCCTGGCAGAAATAAATAAAATAGTAATTTCTTCATAACAATGCAAATATTACACTATCTTATGAATATTTTTATAACTGAAAAAGAATTGAATTGCATGAATCATGCAGTGTTTCCTGTTACATTTTGAAATGCGAATTCCATTCTTTAAAACATACTTTCATTCAGGAAAAAAAAAACCAAACTCTTCAGGACAAACCATTTGCTTTGTGTCTGATAACTCTTGAGCCAAAATATAGTTTTGTATATTTATTAGTTAGACCTTATTGGACTAGGAGTGCAAATTTTAAATACCAAATGTAAGTTTTAAAAGCAGTGCTGATCAAGTCTGAAGTAATTTTAAATATTGTGTTCTACAAAGCAGGTATGTGAACCAGTTATATTTTATATACAAACAAAAATGTTTCGTTTCATTTTGTTAACCTTCCTGTAGATTTTCAGAACGATTAAATTAACATAAATTTAAGCCTTCCTTAAAGTAATCATAAACCTGTTAGGGGACAAAGCTTCACTTCTTTGAAGTCAATAGCCAAAGATTTCAAAGAAGATATAAAGCCACTTTGAAAAGTTGAAAGAAGTTTGAAATGACAACAACAGCTACAAAGTTTTTTCCCTTTGCTTTGGTGAAAACCATGACAATCTTATGAAGCAGTAAGAAATCGCTTCTATTCTGCCACCAAGTTCTGAATTGAGCCCATTATTTGGAAAAATCAGAAGCACAGAAGACTCTTAAATACCTAACATTATTATCAAAGGAAGCAGGCTGACTTTTCTAAAGACTCATGTTTTATAAGTAGAAGGAAAATGAAAAAATATATAACACAAGCGTTTAAATATATCACCTTAAAATCCATGTAACCAGCAAGCATTTCATTAATTAAAAATCATACATAATTCATTTCAGTAGTCAGGTGAACCTACATTCATTACATATTTTAAAAGATGAACTTATTAAATTGAATGCCTCTCAGAACATATTTGTGTATGAAAAACCCTGCTGCCACAAGGAAGTTGCTAGTTCAAATGTATAGTAACATATATATTACTATGTATTTTATATACTGGTATGTGGTTGCATCTATTATATCTATTGTTTAGTAGCATATTATTGTGATTAGTAACATATTACTAACATTGCTTTTAACTTGTGTCTAATGTTAAGCTTTAAAACCATTTGACTGACTAACTGAATATTTAAGCATTTGATTTTATTATGTAACATTATTTATAATCCCAGAATAATTTATATTTATTTAGATTAACAGATTATTACATCTGTTTTTATAAACATGAACTACTCAATCCTATGTGTCTGATATACTTCATACAAGTTCTATCTGAAAGTCCTAATTCATGAAAGTAGTATTATTCTATTCAAAGCTGACTCTATATGGAAAAATGCATATACATATATATTATATCCAGTTTTCCAGAAATTGTAGTTTAGTTCCTATTGACTAAATGAAGAACTGCAACTTACAATTTAATTTAAATGCAGAAAGAAAATTGCATTTCAGTTTGCATATTAGGTATTGCACATTTGGGAAATACAAATTAAGGGTTGTGTTAAAATGCAAATCAAATATGTTTATTATTAAATTTGTAGAAGTTACTAGAAACTAAAATGACACATGCAAATACACCAAATATCAATGTTAGCACTGAAGCTATAGAATATTAAAATAAAACTAGCAAAATGAACTGGCATCATTATTCAAGTTTATATAGAAGTGATTCAGTTGTAAAGTCTTTGAACAGATCATGTAGATTTGTGCAAATTGAAAGAAATGCTGATGAGAATAGATCATCGATGCAATTTATCTATAAAATCCCATAAACCATACCTAATGTTCCTAAAATGCAATGTAGGGTTGAATCTGCAGTGCAGCTTCTATGCGTTTAGGATGTTAATCTAATAAATCAAATTCTGAGCTTGACACTGGGCTAAGGTGCCACTCAGCTGAGTTACATCTTGCATGGATAGTTGTTTTAATAGAATTCCTTGCACTGGTGTTTGCTTTCTGGTGCTGAAAAGAGTTCTTCGTATATTTCTCCATCTATAGTTTGCCATGGGGAAGGGTTGCTTTAGTGAAAAACTAGTCTTGTGCACTTTTGAGATTGCCTTTTTTGGATTTTGAATACGCTATATCTTTTTAAATGGTATCTACTCAGAATCAAATGCACAGAATAATTCCAGTCCAAATATTTCCTTTTTGTTATTTGGGATTGAATTATTCATTTGCTTAAATGTGAAAGTTCTCAAATACATTAATTATAGGTTACTAAGAAACTTTTGTTTTATTGATCTCCTTACAGGTGAAACTGCTGCTCCTCGGGCAATCTTGACTGGACATGATTATGAGATTACCTGTGCAGCAATTTGTGCTGAACTTGGTGTAGTGATAAGTGGTTCTAAAGGTACTTTTTTTTTTTAAAGCTTTTCTTGGAAATATTTATTTCTTATAATAGTGAATCTTATCATGAAGATGCTTATACTTTTAGAAAATCAGCTTCCTATATATCTGTGATTTCATCATGGATGAAAGGACAGATCTTGAATGGATGCTGAAAGTAGGATTGTCCTCTGAGCTTGAGGTGTGATATCAGCCAAGACCTAGGAACAAGAATGGTGGAGTGGACCTGGTCATACAGGACTCTTGGTGGTGTATAAAATGCCGCCCCAGTGGTGACTGGATGCGGGACCATGTTTGTTAAGTTTGTCTCCAGGGATCAGATGCAATTGTTGCTTTTGTGCCAGAGATTGATACTGCGTAGTAGGCCCCCTGCCAGAGCTGCTGGACTTCATGGCTGAATTGGTGATGGAATACTCAAGCTTTATGGTTTTGAGAGACTTTAATCTGTCTTCTCTGATCATTTTCATCCTTGGTTCTGGTGGGGTTGCACTACTGCAAACAATAATGTGTGCAATTTGGATGTGTTCCAGTACTCAAGTCTCTTGTTCAGAAAACAAGTGTCAGCTGTGGCCAGGTGGGCCTTTGCATAGCTTTGTGTTGTGTGCCAATAGTTTTTATTTATCCCATTTAATTGGGCAGAAGGGTCCAATTCCACCAGTAAGAGTCACCTAGAGCAGTGGTCCCCAACCTTTTTTGCTCCGCAGACCAGTCAACTTTTTGCTTTTTTGCTCCGCAGACCGTTCAAAGCGTGCAGCCCGGCACATCCCCGCGTGAGCTTTTGCTTTCTGCGCATGCACAGAAGCAAAATCTCGTGAGGGGACTCTCGGCTGTGCGAGATTTTGGCTTTTTTGCTTCTGCACATGTGCGGAAGCAAAAAAAAAAACCTGCCAAAATCTTGCGCAGATGAGAGTCCCCTTGTGAGAGGATGCGCGCGCGCACGATTTCAGCAGCTTTTTTTTGCTTCTACGCGTACGCATAAGCAAAAAAACACCAAAATCTCGCATGGGCGAGAATCCTCTCGCGAGGGGATGCTTCTGCACATATGCAGAAGGGAAAAAAGAAGCAAAAATGGCGGCGTCAATGGCCATCTTTTTAAATTATATATAATTATATATATATAATTATATATAATCTTGCGCGGCCCCGTACGAATTGCTCCACGGACCAGTACTGGTCCACGGCCCGGTGGTTGGGGACCACTGACCTAGGGGGACTCAAGTCCACAGTCTTTTCCATAGCTCTGCCCTCCTTCTGGAACAAGGTACAGCTGGCCCTGACTCTGCTCACCTTTCAGAAACTTTGAAGACATGGTTGTTTTCCCAAGCGTGGGGACTGGGAAAGTAATTGAGCCCAAGGTATTGATTTGTAGCATTTTCAGGAACTTCTTTGTGTTGGTTGGAAAATGTATTTTGTGTGTATTATATTTACACTATATTTCTTAAACTTTATTAGCCACCAGCTTCATTTGACCACATAAATAGATTCAAATAAACAGACACACACGTTTGCTTCATATAGATATTACGTGGTTTTTATGGCTTTTAAGGACAGCAGTAGTAGCAAAAAGGTTTGGTTAAACAAAGTCAAAGGATTGGTACAATCACAGAAGGAGCAACCTGTTACCCTCCACATAATTCCGTACTTCCCAGAAGTTCTGATAATAAGGCAATTCATAATTGATTCTGTTGTACCACAACATGTTTATCATCTGTGCATCTACCAGTATCTATGAACAACTATTAGATACTATTTAGAACTGAACATTAAAATCAGAGTTATTTTTGTTTTAGTAAAGCCAAATCAACTTAGTATATTTAATCAGAGTTAATGCTGAATATTTAATGGCTGTATTTTTTTAAACTTCCCTCATCAGAAGGACCATGTCTCATACATTCTATGAATGGGGATCTGCTGAGGACATTAGAAGCTCCTGAAAACTGTATGAAAGCAAAACTTATCCAAGCATCAAGAGAAGGTCACTGTGTTATATACTATGACAATGGTCATTTCTGTGTATTCAGTGTGAATGGAAAACTCCACTCCACTATGGAAACAGATGATAATATCAGGGTGAGTATGTTATATTGAAGTCTTATTTTTAAATTCTAGATCCTTTAAAATATATCTCACTCTGCTATATTGTATTTGGTAATTATTGAATACATGTATAGTTTATAAATTATTTAATGCCATATACGAAATAGCTGTAGCATCTTATTCAGTAATAAGAGACATTATTTTGGGAGTTAATTTTAGCATGTATATAATTCAAAATAGAAATGATGTAATATTTTCTTGCACAATATGTGTACACACCACTTTTTTTAAACTGTGGGCCATACTTGGCTTGAATAGCATATTGGGGCTGCTCTCCAAAAATGTCTACAGGCAAAAAAAATCAATTTAATTTAAACTGAATGAATGATATTATTGTATTTTGTATATTCAACGATGTACTATCTTTTTTAGAAATTACAATTTCATCGCAACTTTTAGAGTTACATTGTATTGCACCCAAAGCTCAGGAGACATACTTAGTCCAAAAATTATATACAAAGTGCCCATCACTATGGAAAAGCCTAATGTCTACACATTTTTTATTATTTTATTATTTATTTGATGCTTGTCAGAGAATGGATTTATCTTACATAGCGTTCTGGTTTCACAAAATACTGGATATGGAATGCATACACAAATCTTATTCTCTCCATAGTACAAGGCATTATTTAGTCAATTTGGTCTGGTTGTTAACAAGAGTAGTCAAAATTTAACAGAAACAACAGAGAAAGTGTACAGGGTAGTTGTGTGGGTAGAACAACATCAAACAAGAACATTTCTGGTTCCTGAATGACTTAATTGCACTTAGACAAGTGCTTAATACCAACTGGGGCTCCGGATATACTCAGAATTTGGAAAAAGTAACCCATTGTGCTCTCGTGCTACTTTTTGTTCAACATGAAACAAATCCACATTAGAATTATTATTTGTTGAGCTTCTTGGGTGGAGATCAGACTAGGGTGCCACTATTGCAACTATGGCAGACCATGAGAAACCCCTACTGGATTCATGCAGAAAAGAAGCATGGTGATGAATGCTGAATGCCCAGAGTGTGGGAAATATTAGTTGTGCCTTCAACCATGGGGGAAGATCCATCTTTAACATTCAGTGTTACTTAGTTTCCTGGGAATAAATCTACAAGAACCTTTATTTCAAGGTGATTTGCATGGACCTTTTGCCTGAGAGTCCTACTTTTAGTTGATTGTTAGAAGTCATTGTTACTCAATTTAGATAACACGTTTGCAGTATTTTGCAACTGTACCTGCTCAAATTGGGGAAGTTAACAAAAGACTGTTGGAATATTATAGGCATATTTTAGGCATGTGTATCTTATCCTAATTCTTCAGCTTAGTGATTTTGTTTTATGTTTCCTACAGTAAAAATGCTGTTAGCTGCTTTCTGTTGTGATAATGTTGTCAGCTAGGTCAGTCAATCTATAAAATATCCTGCAATCTTTTGCTTGGTAAAACAATTTCTGCAGTGTTGTCACTTGCAAGGCCATTTCTTCATGCAATGGAAATTCTTCTCTATCGAGGCCAATATACAATCCCATGCTATTATTTCTGAACAGTCCCAGATGAGTTTTAGTCTCAAACAATTCATGGTATTTTCCCCAGAGCTTCTGTATTTTATCATTTTGTAAGTGAAGTGGTAACTGAAAGATTAAAACAACTGTGTTCAAAATGTCTCTGCCCAAGGCACTAGAGTCCAGCAGCTTCACAGTTTGTACTTATAAAATGTTGTATACAGGGTAAAAATTTTATTTGTTGAAATATTTCAGAATACTTTCTTATATCAATGCAAGCTTGGTTTGGAGAATGTTGAAAAAGCTGAAATTCCAGTTGTTTTATTTAATCTCCTAACTATCTTGTATACAAGTACAAGAAATGCTACCAAAAAAACTTTAGGCTGTCTGGATATACTCAGAGCGTAATCAAAGCTTTCCACCTGTTTTTGTTTTAAATATTGCATTTCTCAGTAGAACTTGGGCTAACAGAATATCACAGCAGATCTGCTTTACAGTGTTTAGATATCTTAATGAGTAACTTAAATCTAAGTTGGCAGGCAGTCCAAAGAACTAAAGTTATTCTACCCTAAACAAGGCCAACATGCTATTTCACCCAACGGAACCAATTTATTTTTCTTTCCTGAGTCTGTTTGGAAAAGTCAAGTATCTTACAGTCTCCTGCTGCTTTATACCAATATTGTCAGGCTGACAGGTCTGGGGTTGTTTTTTTGTTTCTTTTTTTGTAAATAATGGTCTTTCAAAAATCTGAGTTTTGAGACTTTTCAGTGAAGTGTGAACTAGAAACAACACAATGTTTTGAAGCCCCTTGCATCTGAAATAGTAAAATTCCTAATACTTTTTATACTAAAACAAATTAGTCTTGCACTTAAACCTTCTGCTTTCCAATTTGACAAATACCATTTTTAATTTGCTAAATGTTGAGGCTAAACGTTGTAGGCCATGCTATATAAAAGTGAAATTCTGATGTCTGCTTTTGAACCTTAACTACATTCTTTCCATTGTTTCCATTCACAATTAGATAGGTCAGTGAAATTCCACGTCTATTTATAAAGTCCAAATCCCATTATTTTTATTCCAGAAATACACTCAGTTCACTGATAGATGAGTTAAAGATTAATGGCTTCAATTTACCTTTTAATATAGCATAAATAAAAAGCCTCCAGTATAACACTCAAATGAACCATAACCATAGGGTTAATAGATTTTCATCAGCTTAATTTTATACAACTGTAGCAAATAATTATTTGTCATAGTCTTCACTGCAATTTAAAAAATATCCTTAGGATAGCCATTTGTGAAACAAGGAAAAGAAAGGTATTGATTTTAGTTATAACAAATGATCTTTCAAATAATTATACTTACTTTGTTAGCTAGTATCAGTC
Source organism: Imantodes cenchoa (assembly GCA_027560375.1). Classification (NCBI taxonomy): domain Eukaryota; kingdom Metazoa; phylum Chordata; class Lepidosauria; order Squamata; family Dipsadidae; genus Imantodes; species Imantodes cenchoa. The sequence goes on from JANHGD010006589.1 coordinate 222,517, forward strand.
TTGCATTTTTTTAAAAAAAACAACGTATTAGGTTTGCATCTGCAGTCATTTATATACAAGCAATGTACTCAATATTCTTCCGCTTACTGTTAGGCATCCCAGTGTAGCAATTTTTTTTTTGGGGGGGGGGGGGTCTGTAAAATT
>JANHGD010006589.1:261202-271260 GCA_027560375.1 Imantodes cenchoa
GGGAGGGAGGGAGAGGGGGTGTCAAAGGGTTTTGTGGCTCTGGTGTTTTTTAACAGCCAGTTGTCTGCCCTAATGACCGACTAGGTAGGTGTGGCTGGGGTGATGGTCATGTGACTTGGTGGGAGTGAGTGACATCTAGTTGGCCACGCCCACCCAGATTTTGTGGCTCCCGGTGTTTTCTTTTCTGTGGGGAAAGAGGTCCAAATAGCTCTTTGGGTGTTTAAGATTGGGGACCCCTGCTCTAGACGAACTCACCATCCAAGCAGGAGACCTTACACCAAGGGTGTCAAACTCACGTCATCATGGCAGCGTCATATGATGTATCAGGACTTTTCCCCCCTTCGCTAAACCAGGTGTGGGTGTGGCCAGCGCTGGCCAGGAGTTTGACAGCCCAGTCCAAATGACACCATTTCTGATAAATGGCAGTCCAGTCTCTTCTTGAAAGCTTCCAGTGATGAAACTCCCACAACTTCTGGAGGGAACCTCTGTTACATTGGTTGCTTGTTCTCACTGTCAGAAAATTTCTCCTTATTTCCAGATTGAATCTCTCCTTGTTCAGTTTCCATCCGTTATTCTTTGTCTGGCCTTCGGGTGCTTTGGAAAATAGGTTGACCTCCTCCTCTCTCTGGCAGCCCCTCAAATATTGGAATGTATATGTATATGTATTTCAGTACGTATGTAGAAGGGGAAGACACAATTCAGGTTTGCAATGCATGGTGTCCTTGGTGCTCTCTGAGCTTGGTTCAGGAGTGGGATCTGACTTACCTCGATGCCGGTTTGCTTCCTCACGTGCCGTACGGGCGCAAATGTTGCACGCTGCACAGGGGCAGAAACGAACCCTGCTTCTGCGCATGTGCAGAAGCAAAAAACAAGATGGCGGCACCTATGATGCCTCCAAGACAGCCGATTTGGGGGCATGTCCAGCCGGCCATCGCTGCCGGTTTGGCGAGTGGGGGGAAATTCCTGCTACTGGTTCTATAGAATCAGTCCGAACCGGCAGGAACCCACCTCTGGTTTGGTTGTTTGCTTGCAGACGTTTCATTACCCAACTAGATAACATCATCCGTGCTAGTGAGTGGCGTGTGCAAAACCCACACTCATGAGCCCTGATAATGTTATATACAAGGGTAATAAAACCTCTACAAGCAAACAACCAAGCTTAGAGAGCCCCAAGGACACTACAGTTCAACCTGAGCTAAAAATATTCTCTTGTATGGGCTCTATTCTCTACCTCTTACTTTGCACATTCTTAGGACTCAAGGAGAAGCATCCTAGCCATGAAACGTCCAGGGAAACATAAAATGCGCTAACATTTTCCCCCTTAGTATCCTAATAGCTACTTGACATTCTTTTTTAAAATTTATTCATTTTTCAATATACAAATCAATAAACTTTTTAACAGTACTGTGTCATATGTATATACAGCTATTTACATTTATTTCTATACATCTTTATTTCTCTGCTCTAACCAATTATACCACCTATTCCACACCTCCTAAAATTTTGTTTCCTCTTTGCCTTTCATTTCTAATGTGAGCTTATACATCTCTACAGATTCAAGTATTTTATGTATAATCCTTTCATCACTTGGTAGATTTTCAAGTTTCCGGTATTGCTCGTATATAATTCTTGCTGCTATTATTATTTGTGAAATGATGTACTGGATTTGTTTCTTTATCTTATTATTAATGATTCCTAATAAAAAATAGTTCAGGTTTGAATTATATTTGCTACACTTAAGAAAGGCCCTCAGGATATCTCTGGTTATTATATTGGATATCCTGTTATTACCATCAGCTAGGAGCTGGCATGGTATCATCTCGATAGAAATACACGATGCAATATTAATGCAGAGTAAAATAGAGAAAGCTGCGTTGAGTAAGCCGAGAGCCGATTTGCATTTTTTTTAAAATGTAAAAGCTGTGGACCAAAGAGAGAGAGAGAGAGAGAGATCTCTGTCCCACCGGATTACCTTCCATCAACTTTTGTGAATTCTTTTCGATTCAGCAATTCCATTTAGGCCAATCCAAGAAGAGAGACGCAATAAATCTCAATAAAACACCCATTTTTGCTTTCCTGGCAGTTAAGAGCTGCGGAAAAGCCTTGCTAAAAGGAACCAAAGGAAGTGCTGCAAAATAATAATAATAATAATAATAATAATAATAATAATAATAATATGCTCGAAGCCGAAACAAGGATGAACAACCGCTGAATCACGTCCAGGGGTGGGTTCCTCCCGGTTCGGATCAGATCGCCCAAACCATTAGCGACCCGCTGGTAACATGATAATGGCATCATGGATCTGGTTCGGTCAGTGCCGGTCCATGGACGCCGCCATCTTTTTTTTCTGATTTTTTTGCGATTTTCTTACCATTTTGAAGGTTTTTCCTGCTGCTTCTAAAAGGGCCCTCCCGCCTGCCCCTGGGTTTAAACTGACCTTTATTCCTTCACCCGAAACACAGCTGATCAGCTCCTCAGCTGTGCTTGGGGCTGATTCCAGCTACTGAGCATGTGCGGAAGCCGAATTGCACGAGGAAACACGTGCACGCACGAATGGAGCGTGTACATGCGCCTGTAAAACATCGCAGTGCAAACTGGTGGCAAAGGTAAGTGGAACCCACCCCTGGACTGAATAAGAACAACACAGTAACAGAGTTGGAAGGGACCTTGGAGGTCATTTAATCCAACCCCACTGCTTGAGCAGGAGATCCGTATACCATTTCAAACAAATGGCTCTCCAGTCTCTTCTTGAATGACTGCATTGGCTTTTTTTTTTTGGCAGCTGCAAGTTGATCACGTTTTAGGAAGTTAAAAGCCACATATACTTCATTGGGATATCTGGATGAGGCAGATTATTACAAGTTATTACAAAATAAAAAATAAAAAATCAGGAAATTACGGTTTGGTAGCCACTGAGCGTTGTTATCGGTGGGATTCTTCCACCTCTAAAACCTTTCATTCTGCCATTTTTCCCCCTCAGCACAAGTTCACAGACACTCCCTTCTTCGAAGCCTGTTGATGAAGAAGACATTGCCCTCTCAGAGGCCTTCAAAGACTCTCAAAAGGGTGGCTCTGACAGGACATCCCCCTCTCGGCAGTCTTCCTCTTTAGTAGATTTGAAGAGGGGAGATGAAAAGAGCTGCGCTGTGCTTTGGAGGCTCTCTGGGAATTCAATTATCACTAGATGGCAGCAAAGAGATACGGAGGCCAAAAATGGCAGCCTTGATTTAAGTCCACACAAATCTGGCGGGTGCCAAGTGTAGAAGGCAGAAGCCCTCGGCTTCTGCTACCATCCAGCTCCAGACTTTAAGAAAGATGGGAGTAGACTTATCTTTATCCCAAACAAGCTCCCATTCCTAGGATAAATTGATAAACTAGTTTTTTAAAAAAATTTAAATTAAAAATAGTCTAACTAAAGAAAATCTGGAGATTATTTAGGGCCTTATTGCTTATTTAGCTAAATTGGTTCTAAACTTGGCTTGAAAAATTAAAACTATATTCATTTATTCTATGTCTAATAATGTAACCTATGTAAAATGGTGGTGTGAAAAGATGCTAAGCTTTACAGAGTTGTTATTATGGAGAAAATTAAAGGATGGAGTATTAGGTATGTTCACTGCCTTAAGTTATTTATAAAAAGAAAAAGGCAAGATATAAATAAATAAATTAAAAACACAAGAACTATAATATATATTTTACAATAGGATAGCCGTCAAAACCTGGCTTTGGCGTCAGGCCTGGGGCCAATGCTCTTCCATCTGAGTGTTTGGCCCCGTATGGATGTGGAGTGCATGGTGATGTTAATGTACTGTTATTTTAATCATTATTGGGACTATGTCTTTTAATTGTTTATTACGTACTGTACCCTATTTTTATATCTGTTAGCTGCTCTGAGTCCCTTTGGGAATAGACGGCATATAAATCCAAATAAACAAACAAACAAACAAACAAACAAATAAATAAATACAACCAGATAAATTATAATTTTGTTAAGTAGAAGGAGTTCTTTGATATGGAACAGTTCATATTTTTAGAAGATACCATGGATAAATGCGGTTTCTTTTTAAATGTATTGATCCATTAATATATGATATTTTTACTCATTATCTAGAATGATCACAATTGGAATTAATTTCTCATCACTAGGATGTTTGCCAGGACCTGTCAAGGCTGTTTACCTTTTTAAAGAAAAGAAATGTTTTGAGACGGTGGAATTCTTTATGAAGCTACCATACATGGGATCATACATGGGGTTGTAGCAATTGTTAATGGAGCTTAAATATTTATTTATTTGTTTTATGCATACATATTTGTGCATATACACACTTGCAAACATGTATTTGTGATGCTATTCTCTTTTAGGTTGAAGTTATATAAAATATGTAAGGTCAGAAATACAAGTAAAGAAAGAAAAGAAATTAAAGATATGAGATATACTGTAGCTTTATTTAATATAGCTTATCTTATACCAATACTATTCACTATGTCAGTTCATATTTTTCTCTCCATATCTATTCTTGCTTTTTAAAACTGTTATTTTATGTGGATCTCATCAATTCCATACAGTCACAACAGTCGTCTTCCTTTCAATCCACTAATCCTTTTTTCAATATTCCTTTATTATTATTTTTTACAATTGGATCCATACTCGCTTCCAGGCATTTCTATTCACTTTTCTATTCAGTTTTCATTCATTCAGGACCCATTCATTCCTGAGCATATTTTCTGATTTTACCACGCTTTCTTTATAAGTACCCCATTGTTACTTCATTCTTATTACTTTCATGTTTTACTGGCATACCTAGGTTGCATTTTCATATAACAAAGTTAGCACAAACAGGCTGTTATACAAAGGTGTTTTTTACTTCTTTGGAGAAACATGCATTCCTTACAATAGATAATAAAGTATCCAGTACATTCCTATATGCACTTCCACATCTTAAACTTTCTCCATCCATTTTCAGTCTGCAATCAGCATTTTACCAAGTTACACAAGTTCAGCTACTTGCTTTAGTTTGTCTGATTAATAGTAGTAACTATTGACAGGTGCTGTACCTGTCAAAAAAGCCAATGCAGTCCTAGGCTGCGTGAACAGAGGGATAGAATTAAGATCACATGAAGTGTTAATATAACTTTATAATACCTTGTTAAGATTGCACTTGGAATATTACATCCAGTTTTGATTGCCACAATGTTGGGACTCTACAAAGAGTGCAGAGAAGAGCAACAAAGATAATTAGGGGAATAATGATGGCTAAAATATATGAAGAATGGTTGTAGTAATTGGGTATGTATAGTTTAATGAAAAGAGAACAAGGGAGTGACATGATAATAGTGTTCTAATATTTAAGTGGCTGCCACAAAGAAGAGGGGGAGAGTCAACCTATTCTCCAAAACGCATGAAGCAATTACGAGAAGCAATGGGTGAAAACTAATCAAGGAACCAACCCAGAACTAATGAGAAATTTGCGGACAGTTAGAACAATTAATCAGTGGAACAACTTGCCTCCAGTAGTTGTGGATGCTCCACCACTGGAGGTTTTTAAGAATGGAGTGGACAATAATTTGTCTGAAACTGTACAGGGTTTCCTGCTTGAGTAGGGATTTGGACTAGAAGACCTCCAAGGTCACTTCCAACTCTGTTATTCTAGTGTTCTGTTAACTAACTTGCATAACCTAGAATTGTTTATTCAGTTCTCTGCTTCAACAGTGTCTTGGCATTTGATAACTTAATTTGCAGAACCATACTTGTTATATCATACAATCTCTGTTTACTGAAAATCATTTGGATCTCAGCCAATAGCAGCATTCTATTTTATATATATATAATATATATATAATATGTGTGTGTGTGTGTGTGTGTGTGTGTGTGTGTATGCATGTATGTATGTATGTATGTATAAAACAATAATATTAATATTCAAACACAGAGATTGCTATTATGGTCACTTATTCCTTGGTCAACTCATGGTGGACTATTGCAATGTACTCTAAAACAGCAGTTGTAGTAGCAATGGGTAACTCTTATTATATCCATGTTACATCCCTGCTACCTGATCCGCAGTGGCTGCCAGAGGGCTTTCAGGAGCAATTCAAGATGCTGGTCATTATCTACTAAACTCTATGACACAGGACCTAGCTATTTGATGGACTGCCTGCTTCCTAAAGTGATTGACTAAACAATGTAATTTAGCAGCACCCAGAAAATGGGCTTTCTCTGCCACAGCACCTGCTGTTTGGAAGTGTGTACAGTCTCCACTTTGTCTGCCTTCGAGCAATCCTTAAAAATGTGACTTTTTCCTCAGGACTTGGGTATTTGGTGGGCCTCTGAAATTTGAGGTAATGTGAAAGAATATTATGTTATTCTCTCAGGTGAATGTTGTCTTTTTTATAATGTATTGTTTTCTTTTAATTTTATGAAACTGTCTAGAGTGATTCTGGAATTGAATGACCTAGACATTTTCTAGCGAATGTTCAGGATTTCTGGGCAGCCAGGCAAAGTTTGGAGGACAAAAGGCAGAAAGATAGGCTGCTATAACAGAAGGTGTTCTAGCACTCTAGGGTTGTCAGGCAGAGGTACATATATCAAAACTTCCATCCATCACCCAAAATCTAATACAGATCAAAGCTACTTCTGAAATGTAGATTAGAAGCAATAACCTCCTTTATTGCTGTTTAGAAGGTCACTGGTTTCAATATTCCTATGAAGCTCTTCCATCCAGTCTTTCACTTTGTTATTTCTTTGTCTTGGAGTCTCTGTGATGCTAGCAGTGATATTCTTATGGATCGAGGGATCAATCCAGGGTCAAGTTATGGAGCTTGATTGTGTCATGAGTCTAGAGCTAGAGTCTTCTTCAAAAGAATCCAATCCAATACCTTAAAAAGCCCTCTTTTTTTAATTTCAAGCATTTTACTTCATATGACCCCTTTCTTTCTTCCCCACTTGACTAGTAGAAGAAAAGATATTTACAATTGTTATGTTTGTGTGGGATGCCTCAATGGCATATATAACTCAAAATCTAATAAATTCAGCGGTGAAGCAAAATTCAAGCCCACTGCTGAATTAGATTGATCAATGGTCTGACTTGCCAGATGGCTCCTATTCACATATATATTATCAATCCTTTAAGAGAAGTCATGTCAAGAAAGCCACCATGGCAATTTCAATAATGCTATGGAAGCTGAAATCCAGTCCAAGTTGCTTTCTGTCCCATTGTATACTAAACAAAATCAAGGCAGGATTTTTTATATGTTTCTCCTGTTTGCTTCAAGCTCTGGACTATGCAAAAAAAAATTTCAGGTTCTTCTGTTAACAATTCTTTCATTCCTTCTCCAAGACCATCTTCAAATCTCTTTACACATATGTATAAACACGAATAGCAATAGCACTTAGCTATAGCACAAATAGCAATAGCACTTAAGCTTATATACCACTTCACAGTGCTTTTACAGCCCTGTCTAAGCTGTTTACAGAGTCAGCATATTGCCCCCAACAATCTGGGTTCTCATTTTACCCACCTCAGAAGGATGGAAGGCTGAGTCAACCTTATGCCTGGTGAGATTCGAACTGCCAAATTGCAGCCAGCCAGTAGTCAGCACAATTAGCCTGCAGTACTGCACTCTAACCACTGCGCCACCCCGGCTCATAATAAAGGAATAAAGATATCATTTCTGGAGATATGACTTCCACAAACATTTCTAACAATCATTTCTAAAATGGAGAATGAATCAATTGGTATAGGGGTTAGGACATCAGGCTAAAAACCCAGAAACACAGAACACAATTGTTCTGTATTTAGCACAAAGCCAGCTGGATGACCTTTGGTCAGTCATTTGCTTTCAGAACTAGGAAGAAGGAAATCTTGCCAAGAGGTCTGCAGGGACTTCTCCAGGCAGTGGTCACGAGTCAACATTGATTCATAAGCACACAAAATGGGGGGCGGGGGAGTGACTAATTAGCTCAATCAATCAAGTCTCTACGTCTTTCATTTTCTCGCTCCTTCAGGATTATTCCCTTAGATTCTGTTCTTCTTCATCCTCCTTCCCACAAGAGTCACTCATTCATCTTGCTCTCACTTTTACATATATAGAGCATAACTGCCTTGTGCATCTTATGGATTTACAGTTGGGTCTCACCAGCTCAAGGTTGATTCAGTCTTCCATCCTTCTGAGGTCGGTAAAATGAGGACTCAGATTGTTGAGGGCAATATGCTGACTCTGTAAACTGTTTAGAGAGGGCTGTTAGATTAGAACTGCAGAAAAAACAATTGCTACCAACCTGCCTTCCATTGAGGACCTTATAATGCATGAATCAAAAAGAGGGCTGTGAAAATATTTACAGATACCTTACATCTTGGACACAAACTGCTTCAACTCCTACCCTCAAAATAATGCTCTAGAGCACTGCATACCAGAACAACTAGACACAAGAACAGTTTTTTCCCAAACGCGATCACTCTGCTAAACAAATTATTCCCTCAACACTGTTAAACTATTTACTAAGTCTGCACTACTATTAATCTTCTCATCATTCCCATCACCCATCTCCTCCCACTTATGACTGCATGACTGTAACTTTATTGCTTGTATCCTTACGATTTATATTGACTGTTTCCTTATGTGATTTGATTGCTTATTTGTACCCCATGACTATTATTAAGTGTTGTACCTTATGATTCCTGATAAATGTATCTTTTCTTTTATGTACACTGAGAGCATATGCACCAAGATGAATTCCTTGTGTGTCCAATCACACTTGGCCAATAAAAAAATCCTATTCTGTTCCGTTCCATTCCATTCCATTCTATTTTGACTAAATAGGGAATCTGATCTGTTTTTAGTCCTGTTTTCAAAGTACAGAAATTGGAACACTCACAATATGAACTTTCCCTCTTGTCCAACATCACTTGAGTTATACTGGCTTCCTAAAGGCAGTTTTCCATTTACCATTTCTTTATGGAAGAAAAAAGCTTACACATACACACAAAACTTTTAATGATGCTACACAGCAAGTTTACAAACGGAGTGCTCCAAAAAATTTAACAGATGAGCAAGGCTTTAACTTCAACCTGAATACTTAAGCAAGGTTGGGATGATCTCAGGATTTTTTATGATAAAGGAGAAAGGGTCTCCTCTCATTTAAAAGATTATCTCCTATTCCATCTAGACCAGCCCTAAATGATGAGGGACATTTAGGAAAGATTATTTATTTGACTGGAACTTTTGAAAAGTCTGCACACTGGTCTTAATTTCAGCAATCAAAACATAGATTTCCATCACAATTTAACCCATGATCATTATGACTAAACAGTACTCTTTCTTCTCACAGCCTACAGTCAGCAACAATTGCTCTGTGAAAGATAAAACAACTTTCTTAAAAATAAAGAAAAACAACTTTTCCCCAATGATTTTGAAAGACAGTAAACATATTTGATGGTTAGAGCAATATGCTTTCTCTTACCCCATGAAAGCTATCTGAATTTCATTCTAAAAAGGAATTATGAAAAAAAATGCCACTTAATAAAAATATGTAGATAGTGTGAAGACCCAAGTTAAAGAGTATAGATTTTTATTTTAAAAAATCTATCCAACTCTTTCTAATAATACTTCTCTTTAGTATGTATATTAACACTTCATTCCTTTTGCCTAACAGGGATGTTTGTATTTATTATCCCACAAACGATGATAAATACTGACTGGATTGAAGGAAGGCTTTTGCTGCTTGCAATAGAAAAATGCAAAAACTATGAATTATTTTCAGCTTTTTCATACCTAACTGTACAAGGCACTAGAAAGCAGAGCAGTTGTCATGGCAGCTAAATCATGGGAAAGAACTGACTGAATTTACAGTAAGACCATCTGTAGGCTGAAATATGCAGCAATGAGCATTTGCATGAATCTATTATCAAGTTCAGTGACAAGCTCTCTCCACCCAACGTTCAATTGGCTTGATCATAACCTCACCGACAAAAGATAGACAAAAGATAAACATCTACACTGTCTGCTTTTTTTGAGAATAAATTTGCCTTGCCAGACTGATTCACTAAGGGGGAGGGGAA
>JANHGD010006592.1:15231-28570 GCA_027560375.1 Imantodes cenchoa
TCTGTAAACCACTTAGAGAGGGCTGTAAAGCACTATGAAGCGGTATATAAGTCTAAGTGCTATTGCTATTGCTATACCTCTTACCTAGTCTCAAAATAAGGTAATGCATTTCTATTTCAGTTGAGAAATATCACAGCTCAGAAAATATTAGGTATTGCAATAACTGATAATTTGTATTTAAATGTAAAAAATCAAGTATAGAAAACATGGTGGGATGTTGTGCAATCTAGAGGCAGATAGAACCCTAACCCTAAATTCCAATAAAATTAAAATAAAACTCTATGTTTGCAGTCTCTCTGTGTGTAATAGTGTGCGTGTATATTGATAACTCTATCTTTTGTTTAATTTGACATAATTGCTTATACACTTATGTAAGCAAACTTTGCCAAATTTAATAATGCTATTTTTGTTCAACTTGGTGAACATTGTTAATTAAATATTGTTTTAACTCAATGTTTTTTTAAAGTGAAAGATTAACTTCAGATAGGATAGCAGTAATTGCTATATAGAATATTATAGAATATTATTATCTCAGTCTACATAAATTATTGTTATCATGAAATCACATTTTCCCTTTTCTAATAAATCTAGTTTCTCTTCCTCCAATGACACACAATAGGATAACAGTCTACAAGTATATGGAGTTTTATAAACTATACCTCAAAACTCCCACATGCTTCTAGAAACATTTATCTCTTTTCTAAGAATAGAAAGCTGATCTGCAAATCTTTAGCAACTACAGTTCAAGAAAGTCTATTGTTCCTGCTAGCTATAGAGTGATAAAAAGGGCTTCTAGTAGACATGCAGAGAATTACTTTTTGTGAATCCTATTTTATTCTAAACTCAATGTAAAGAATAGTTATAAAAATTCAGCATATGTTTTCAATTCACTCAGTTTCAAAATACTGTATGTTCACAGAGAATCAGCTCTGTGCAGTTATAAAAAGTATAAAATAATTCACATGCCATCCAACAGTATTGTTCATTCAATTGGAAAATGACATAAAATACCATACGTGGTTATAATTTGTAAATATTACCCAAATCATTTTAATAAATCATACTGAAAAATAGACTTTAATGAGTTATGTATATGTTTATGATTTTATGCGTCCAATCTATTCATTGAATCCCCACTATTCCGTCCAGCTATTCTTCTGGTACTATGATAATTATTATGGAAACAGAATTTTATCTGGCCTATAGCTGATTCACAATCACTTGACAGTAATGAGAATCACAAAATAGGTGGCACGCAGAGCCATATCTGAGGGCATGCGAGAGGTTGCCCTATGCCAGCTGATTTTCGGCCTTCTTTTTGGCTGTTTTCACTCTCCCCAGGCTTCAGGAAAGTCTCCTGAAGCCTGGGGACGGTGAAAAACAGTCCAACCAGAAGTTCACTTGTGTGCTCACCCCCAGCCTCCTTTTCACTGTCAGATGTCTTCAGGAATGTCTTCAGCTTTGGACAGTTGTAGCCAGGCCTCCCACACCTCAGAATGGGCTTTCTTCTGCAGCCAGCAAGGCTTTTTTGAAGGCCTCTGCAGCTGATAGATCGATCCAGAGCTCTGTTATCGGCTAGAGAGGCCTTCAGGAAAGCCTTGCAGGCTGCAGAAGAGATGGGCCGAGGTGTGGGAAGCTTGGTTGCAACTATCTGAAGATAAGTAGTAGGGCAGCTCCCCTAAAGGTAAGTAGTAGGGCAGCTCCACAGCTTCAGTGAGGCCTGTGCGCATGCATGGGGGACCAGTGCGGGGATTGTGCGCATGCGTGGGGGGAGGTCATTGCATTATGGGTGTGGGCACCTGTGTGCATGCTATCATGCGCATGTGCACCCTTTTGGTACCCGAGCCAAAAAAGGTTTGCCATCACTGTTATATACTATGCCTTGCTTTATTAGTCAAAAGGCTCAGGGATCTTTTTGATGTATACTCTTTTAAGGACTGGTTAAACCTGCTAGATTTTTCAGCCAGCCCTAAATACTGAGACCCCTAGATTTTTTTATCAGTATTTAAACACCAGCTTGCTCTCTTTTTATACTGTATTTATATTTTCCAAGCTAAAAAGGAAATAATGTGATTTTTATAAGTTCATATTGATAAAGTTCTTCATGAAGATAATGTTCTATCTCTGAAATTCTAGAAGCTGTGGCTTGCTAAAATTCAGACTGGGTAAAATTTCTGCAAAACTAAGGTGTTTCTGGTTTTAGTTTTGGCTTCTCTCGACTGTTCTTCTGATTCTTGACCCTCAAATCCTATTCTTTTTCCTTTCTTATATTTTCCTTACACACACATAGATACATACAAATTATCCATAGCTTTTCTACATCAACTAATTTGTACTGTAGATTGCTAATAATAATCCTGTGAAACACTATAGTTAAAGCCATATGTTTATTTTTCTACTGGTGAAGAATTGGTTCTTTAGCTATGTCTAGAACCCTAAAAAATCTTTTGGTACAGATGCCATTTTCCATAATACAGAATTATTATTCAAAACAATATGAATATTTGAGAATATTAAATGTTGTCTGCAAGTTGAGTTAACACATGCAATAATTTTCCTCTCAAACGAGCAAGTATTTTATACTAGACAAATATAAATGAAACGTTAATAGCACTGTGTATCCAAAAATATTTATACCAGTCTTTTCTGTATAAGTGCAGTAAGTCAATAAGTCTGTAATATTTTTGTTGAATAAGATGTAATCTAAAATCTATTGAAATTTTTTGTATTGATGCCAACACCCCTAGTTTCCCTTTATGTCATTTAAACCTTTTGACTTTTCCTTCCATTTTTTTGTGGATTGGTATGAGGATTTTTGCTGTTGCATGGACAGCCTGCAGCAAGTTAATACATTTAAGTCCTTGTTCATGTAAATTGGCATAAGGGAATGAAGACAATCACAGATAAACTGCTTCTGAGCATTTGGTATGTGAGAACAATGGAAATACATAAATGCTGTTGGTTAATATTTTCCTTCCAAGGCCAGTAAATTTCTGGAAGCACAGAGAGGAACCTGCCCCACTGTATATCAAGGGGGTGGGGGGACTGTGGAGAGGATTTCCTCTTTTAAATTCTTGGGAGTGCTCATTACTCAAGATCTCACCTGGAAAAACAACATGTCCCTGATAGTAAGTAAGGCTCAACAGAGACTTCATTTCCTTAGAGTCCTGTGGAAAAATAAGGTGGAACAATGGCTGATAACTTCTTTATATTGGTCAATGATAGAAAGTGTCCTCAAATACTGTATAACAGTATGGTACGTTGATTTAATAACCGCGGACAGAAAGGCACTACATAGAGTGAATAATTTGGCACAAGAAACCATTGGTTTCCCCCTAACACCCTTGGATGACATTGCCAGGTCTCACTGTTTCAGCAGAGTAAGGAAGTTAGTTAGGGATGATTCACACCCTGACCAGTGTCTTTTTTCACATTTACCATCGGGTACAAGACACAGAAATATAGCCAGATGGACAAACAGGTTTAAAAACAGCTTCTACCCATGGGCTGCCAGACTACTAAACACAATCACAATCACTCCATGCACATATGGACACGTATGACTAGTCGTCTCCCCAATTACTTGTATAAGGAGTATTCTCTATACCCGTGATGGTGAATCTATGGCATGTGTGCCCAAAGTGGCACGCAAAGCCATGTCACCTGGCACTTGCAGACTTGCCTGTTTGTCTTTTGGGTTTCTGGCGCATATGTGCATGTGATGATCAGCTGCCCTTCGTGTGCATGGCAGTGCTAAAAACCGGTGTGCACATGCATGCAGGCCAGCTGATTGTCGGGTGCGCATGTGCTCCAGAACCCAGAAGTTCGGCTTTTCCAGAGCATGATCTCTTTGCCCATGCGACAGTGCCAAAATCTGGCCTGCACATGCACGTCAGCCAGCTGATCAGGCACGCATGCACACTAGAACCTGGAAGTTTGGTTTTTCTGGTGCACAAACCCAACGAGCACGCATCGATGCATGATGTTTCCGGGCAACCATTTTGGCACTTGGTGCAAAAAAGTTCGCCATCACTGCTCTATACTATTCATGTTGTATTGAATATTCTGCTATGGATTGCACCAGTAGAGGCTAAACCAATTTTGTTGTATACATGATGTACAAAAACAAGGCTATTTTTGTTCATGTTATTGTTATATACAGACAACAACCTGAATATATTGGCATGTGACTGAACTCAGAAATAGTTAGAATGTGTATGAATTCTGTATGGTAAAGATCATAAAGCTTTGAGGTATTGAATGCGTTTGTAGGCTTCATAGATACCAAACGCAGCAGGAAAAAAAAAAGGAAACTCTTGCTTTAGGATTTCCAGGATTATTTGCTGTGGATAGTGAAATGAAATTGTGCCCTAAAATGTCAGGATAATAAAACTGAAGTTTAAGAACTTTCAGAAAAATGTAATGCTATAACACATGTTTTCCCAGATACAGTGGCATTTTTATCATGCCTGACATATAGGTATGCTAAAGGAACTTTTAAATTCAGAAATAGTACATAGCTGTACTAGCATCCAGTAGCTTCACAATTCAAGGTGTGGGTCATCAAACCTTTATCATATAGGGCCAGATCACTTGCCGTATCTTTCTTCTGCGGTTTCTGCTTTCCCCTTCAGATCGAATATTAAGGGATCTCTTCTATGAAACAATGGCATCTTGTTGGACCCTAGAATTGTAACTTCTCAGTGGAATAGCTTCCCTAGAGATTAATCCTGTTAAGCCTTTTGCAAGGCATTGAAGATATGGATGTTTCCCTGGGCGTTTCTGTCAGGTGGGTAGATGAGCTCTGTTGACAGCAATGTTTTTTTCAGGTGTGTGAGGTTATTGTGTATCCTTGAGTGCTTATAAAAATACAAGACAAAGATGTCTTTGTTAATGAGTATATTTAGTTACTAGGCAAACCTATGTCTAGTATAACAAAAGTTTGCAAAGCCAAGCATCGGAATAAGGAGTCATCTTGACTCTTAAGACACATGTTTCTGGTGAATATTCAAAACCAAGCTTGACAAAGAAATACAGGTAGTCCTCGACTTAAGACCACAATTGAGCCTAAAAACTATGTTGCTAAGTGAGACATTTGTTAAGTGAGTTTTACCCCATTTATGACCTTTCTTGCTACAATAGTTAAGAGACTCATTGCAGTTGTTAAGTTAGTGACACAGTTACTAAGTTAATCCGGCTGCCCCATTGACTTTGCTTGTCAAAAGATCACAAAAGGTCAGGGGTGTCAAACTCGTGACATCATGGTGGCATCACATGACGTATCACAACTTTTTACCCTTTGCTAAACTGGGCATGGGCGTGGCCAGCACTTGACACATCTGTTGTCGTGTGTCAGCTGCTGGCCCCTCCAGCAGCTGAATCAGAGGAAGAGGAGGCCTGGGAGTGAAGGTCAGCATCCAGGCAACCTGAGAGCTCCGAGGGGGAAGAGGGAATGGAGCTGGCAGAGAGTTAGAGGGCTGAACCTGGGCCATCTGTCAGTCCTCAGTCCTCAACACCCACAGGTCTGGAAGTGGCTGATTAGGAAGAGGAGGAATAGCTGGGTACAGTGCCAGATGCGCGGATGCACAGAAGGCAGAAAAGAGGAGTGCAGTGGAAATCCATAGGTCAATCCTTGGGAAGGAAGAGCCATAGCTGCTAGCGAAGCCCCACCCTAGCTCTATGGATAAAAGGTAGGGGGCAGAGATGAATAGATGTGACAGACAACTATTCATCTTCGGGCCGGACGGACTTGTTAGCCTGCATTGAGAAAAACTCTTTGCCAGGGCTGCTGAAGCTCCTAATAAAGGAATATTTGACTTCACTTCAGAGGGTTTTTCGTGTTTGGGGAACTGGATCAGAACAGCATCTAGCCCGCAGGCCACAAGTTAGACAGACCTGCAAAAGGTGATCACATGACCCAGGAACACTGCGGCCATCATAGTCAGTCAGTTGCCAAGCAGCTGAATTTTGATCACATGATGCTGCAAAGGTTTTAAGTGTGAAAAATGGTCATAAGTCACTTTTTTCAGTGCTGTTGTAACTTTGAACAATCACTAAATCAACTGCTGTAAGTCGGTAAATGTTTTCAGGCATTAAAATTCCATCATAATGCAAAGTTCCTTTTTAATGTAGCTTTTCTATATGTGGTAAAGTTCCTACAAACTCACCTAATGGTTAGGGAATCCCAGCCAGCAACACTTCTGTGACTTCTAGTGATTACAACCTGCCATTTACCATCTTTGTTTTATTTTTCCACAGAGATCCAGCATGACTTGCAGTTACCTACTGATGGGCAACAGTGAAGACTAAGAAAAGAGGCAGGTGTGTGAACTGAATCTATAATAAGAATCAACAATGCTCATGAGCTTTCAGCAGTTGACCTTGGATACTGAGCTTATACATGAGTCACATATATTGCTAAAGTTTATAATGACCTGATTGAGAAAATGAAATTTCCCAGAGTTTTTTTTAATATTACAAAGCAAGCATTATTTCCAGGAAGTCTGCTTGGCTCAGACTGAAAAATGAGATTATGCAGGTATATTGTCAAAGGCTAGTTTAACTAACTTGCTCAGATAGCATATGCTTTGTTTGAGTTCTATAATGTCAGCTTCTTACTTTGCTGAAACTCTAATTGAAACTCCTGGGTGTTCTGAAATAGCAGATTTTGTGCAAACATAGACAAAAGAGTGGTGTGGGGTGGTGTTTTTAAAAAAATAATCTTTATTCTCATTGAAACCCTCATTGATTGTTACAAACTGCATGACTAGGCAGTCTGATCAGGCAGTCTTTGTTGTCCTTCCTGAGTATCTCTTCTCTCATTTGGGTTAATTAATCCTCTTAAATAGTTTCAGCAGATGCTTTATATGGTTCTTACACCAACTCAGTGCTGTTTCTCTTTTCTCTCAAGTGTGATGGGTTTTCAGCAATAATAAGATGGCTGAAATTCCAAGCACATCTCTACTGATGCTATTATTCTTAAACCTCAACATAATAGCATAATATGCACCAGCAAGGTTAAAAAAACAAAAGTATCTTTGGGTATTTTCAAAGAACCCTTTACATATAGGCCTAACAGTTCTGAAATAGCTGGATTGGTTGCAGTAAGCCCAATTCTCCTTAGAACATAAAAGCTTAATGGGCTAGGCATAAAGTACTTGCAGAACCAAAATAATACTTTTGGATATCTTGTTCCATAATCTTAGGTCTTTAGTGGAGAATTTTCAATCCTCAGCATGAAATAATACTAGCATAAAATTATACCATTCCACATATTGTAGAATAAATTGCTGTTAGAGTTTAGGGGTAGGCTTAAAATATACAGATAGTCCCCACCAGAAGTGGTATTCAGCCGGTTTGGACCGGTTGGGATGAACTGGTAGTAGCGATCTGTGGGTGGTTCCCTGGCGCTATGCTGTCCTATTTAGCCACATTTACAAGCCGCGTGCACGTGTGAAAGCCATGCATGTGAGCAAAGCACATGCACAGAAGGCCGCACACATGTGCGGGAGGCACACACATGACCGAAGCATGGTGCATGAGATTGCATTGTCAGTGCCCGGCGAACCAGTAGGGAAATTATATGAACCCCACCACTGGTCCCCACTCTGCTGCTGTTCAGAAGACCAATGAAGACCTCGGTCTTCACCCAGACCTTTGGCAAAGGCAGGTGAGATGCCTTTCTTCATTCCAGCCACACTGTCATTTTAATCATGTTTTACCTTTTATCAATTTTATTTTCTTTGTTTGATTACTATGCCCAAAGTTGTTGAGAGCTGGGTGGCATCCAAATTAATAAATTAATAGTTGGCAGTATAAATTTGCTTAAACAAATTATAACTTTATCCAGGATTTTTTAGTAATTTAAAAGTTTTAGCATTCAGTTCCACTGTTGTATAATTTTAAATAATTTAAAAATATTATGCGTCACAAAGATTTATATTTTCTTGTAAGCTGCCCAGGGCCTTTAGAATAGACAACATCTAATTTATTTATAACTAAATTGTAATAAAAAGGTTTTATTGAAACTAAACCTGAGAATATAGATAAAGCCACCATGTACCTGTACTATTTTCAGTCTCTCCATTAACACCTATGTTCTATCCTGGTACCATAATAACATGAGTTATCCAGCCAGAGGACATAAGGTTACATTTCTTTTCTGTGACTAAAATAAATTCCACTTCTACAATTGTGCATCTCTGTTTCAAATCCATCCAAATCCACCTGTGCAAGGTGGCAGTTCAAATGCCGGTTGGCCTCATTCAGCTTGATCTGACTCACAGTGTTATTATCAGATTACACCAATTTTATCCCTCATCTTATTTGAGCAGGAATAGATGCAAATTGAATGAACAGATGCAGCTTCAGGATTACCCTATATGTAATGCAAAATGCCCTCCAGTGAAGCTGGATTCTGGTTGATTATATTCATGCAGTTTCCTTGCAGCCTTACATGGGAGGTTTGCTACGTTCTTCTGAGATGTTTATTTCCCGTTGATTTTATAAATTCTGTGAAATCATAATTAGGGAGTTAAATTCTGTTAATATTTTGAATACACATACATGCACACCTTCATAGAGCTTACACTGCTATCAGTTTTAAGTACAACATTCAAAGTAACTGATACAACCTGAGAGGCGGCAAACCTTATAATCTTTGCAAATAAAATAAAACATGAAAGGGCTTCATGTTATTTACATTAACCTTAAAAAAAGGTTTTGGATCTTTTGATTTATACAAGCAGATTTTTTACAATTATCTTTTAGTATCTTTTATCTGACACAAATTTCTGATTGAAACTTAGAGCAGTCTGCTTCAGTAATGACCTCACTTTCTGTAAATTATTTCCTATAGCAAGCTGTGTAAAAAGAAACAGATTCCCATTGATAGGACATTTGCAAAAACAACTTTGTAGAATAAATCTTTAGAACATTCTTAAACTAAAACACAATTAATTACAGCATTTGAATGGACTTCAAAAGGCGATGTGTAATGTAACATACCTCAATGTCACTATTCTGCAGCATAAATGCATAGGAAACTGACAATACACTACCTTATGAAACATATCTTACTATTTACTGTATATAACAATTTTCCAGTTGGAAACCCTTTCTTGGTACAAAAGTTAGAAAGAAATGGAATAGAAAGGAAAACATTGACAGGTAAAATAAACGTAAATAAAAAAATGTGTTGCCAATTCAAAACAAGTGGCCATGCAGTCTGTGGCCTGTAGATTCCCCACCCAATATGGATGATATATGTCAATATGTGTGTGTATATGCAAATCCATTTTAAACAACTTTATTTCTTTCATGAATAGGCCAGAGTATTGCAGAACTGTAAATGGTACAATCCTGGAGTGGCTGCATTTCTTTTTTCCATTCCAAGTTCCAAAAACTTTGCATTGGAAGAAGATAGTAATTTATATGAGTATTCTCCAGACTTGACATCATAACTTTTTTCACTGCCAAAGTAAATTTGCCATAAGAAAAGAATGCCTGAATAGAGCTTTGGCAATGGGCAATACTGCCTCTGCCAAAGGTTTTTTCCTGTCACAGAATCATAGTAAACGTGACAGTGAGGAATGATTATTTAAGATCAACATGACTCTTTTAGAATATTTGTATACCTTCATATTTGCACAGATAAAGGAGGTGAGGGAAAATTGCCAAAGGATAAAAGAAACTGATAAAAGCTTTTGATGAATACATTTCTTCTGCACTTTCCAAGCCTGTTATGTGGACCAGAATATATTGCAGACAAATTAAACATTATATTAAATACCTTAAAATGAAGAATATGAAGAATTATTGGGAACAATCAGTGATCAGCCTAAGTATTGAGGTTTATTTTATGACACTGAAGCTAGAATAATATATTTAATTTCTCTGCCTCTGTTGGGTCTGCACTGAAAAGCACAGTGTTTGTGTTCACATACTGAATCTCCTTCACTATGTTGAAGATGCAAGCTGAATTAATTGTGGCTTACTGTAAGCACTTTGCATCTTTCTTTACAGATAAAATGGAGCGGATCCAACTAAACCTGGACTCAAGTGTAAAGGTTGGTCATAGGTATATAGCTTGTCAATCATTTGCCATTTTCATTCTTTTTAACCTTGTAAATTTCAATAGTGGGAAAAGTGTGCACATATTGCTTATTCAACTGTAGCTTCTCCTGACTGATTAAATCACTGTCTTCAATCCTTAAGGGATCAAAGAATAAGTGATACAATGCTATTACACAGGTAAATACAATTGCACTGTAGTTCTTAATTCCTATGACAAAGGATAAAAATATGCCGTGAAATACTGATTATTAAAATATATACTTCGCAAAGACATGAAGCTATATAAATACCTACAATGATAATGGACCTTGTGAAAATAAGTCATTCTTTTCCATCTGTTTAAGACAAATAGGTAGAAAAACGTTTCACAAAAAAACAACAAAATTGCATTTAAAAAAAAGTTCAGTAGCAGTGACTGATAACTAACAATATAATATAAATTAAGTTCAGTTCTCGCATTCAGATCAAATGTGTTATATATTCACCATACAAGCACACCTAATAAACCTTGTCTCCCTCCCAATAAAATCAAGTTAGGACACATATACAAAGAGTGCTAATGTTTGGAGGACGGAAAGAATCATCACATTGCAGTTGCTGCTGTGGGAATGTTTGCTACAGATAGTACAGGGTTCTGTCTTGTACGCAAAATTTACCCAGAGTTACCCTGAGATAAGGCAGGGAGTCTATAAATTTTATAAATAAATAAATTTATTATTGCGATTGGAAAGACTTCCCTTCGCAGATTGCCAGGCTTTAAGTACATTGGTCTTAAAGTCATCAAGAAATAATATATACTGGAGAATTATGATCAGATCTTAAAGAGGGAGGGTAGATGATGTACCAGTGGAATTATGTTTGGAACAGTTAGCAGTAAAAGGAAACTAGCCCATCAAAGAACACAGTGACTGGACACTATCAAAGCTGACAGCAGTGAGCATAGAAAAACTTGTCCATCCCAAGGGTAAAACACCCAGGCACAAACTGAGCAATGTGATAAATGTAGTCCAATGCAGTGAGACATGTATGGATCTATACCAATGATGGCAAACCTTTTTTTCCTTGGGTGAGGAAGCGCGAAAGAGCATGTGCGCGCACTATCGTACATGCGTGAGTACCCACACCCATAATTCAATGCTTGGGGAGGATGAAAACGGCTTCCCCTGCCCCCTGGAGGCCCTCTGGAGGCTGGAAACAGCCACTTTCCCAACATCTGGTGGGCCTGGTAGACCCATTTTTTGTCCTCCCCAGGCTCCAAAGGCTTCCCTGGAGCCTGGGGAGGGCAAAAATGCCTTCCCCCATCCCCTCAGAGGCTCTCCGGAAGCCAAAAATGCCCTCCCGGAGCCTCTGTGTGAGCCAAAAATCAGCTGGCCGGCATGCACATACACATTGGACCTGAGCTAGGGCAACAGCTCGCGTGCCAGCAGATATGGCTCCGTGTGCCACCTATGGCAGCCATCCATAGGTTCGCCATCACTGATCTATGCATTGGACAAACAAAACAACCATTTCACAAATGCATGGCACAACATAGGAGAACAAACCCATCAAGACAAGATTTAGCAGTCCATCTGCATTTGAAAGACAAAGGCCTCTCTTTTGAAGACAGCAAAGTCTTCAAAATTTACCTTTTTACCTATTTACCTTTGCTACCAGTTCAGGAACCGAAGCACGCGTGCAATGCTTCTGCGCATGTGCAGAGCCTTTTTTGATGATGTCTGGATTGGTGGGTGGAGCCTCCCACCGCCGCCGCTACCAGTTCACCATATCAGCTTGAACCAGTAGCAACCCACCACTGGGTTGCTACTGGTCAAACAGACCATTCAAATTAAGATTAAAGAGCCCTCTCTCAACAGAGGGGGAGGAATATGGCACCATTTCTCTCCTGTTTACAATAGTGTCCTTTCACCAGTTCCAAGAAGATTCCAAACTCATTTGCACTATTCAGGTGACCCTATGGACACATAAACCTCCAAGTGGCCTTAAAGTCTCCCAGAAACAGTGCTAACAACCAGATGACTGCAAGGTATATAAATCCTTCCATCTTCTAACATTCAGTCAGAACTAAAGAAGCTTCATGAATAAGAAATGAAACATCTTCAAGGAAAAACAAACTCCAGTTGGCCTTTGAAAAAGCATCGTTGGGACATAAAATAAATACATTTCTTTTGGTAAGGCAGTAGAACCAATTTTTAAGCAACATATCTGTAAGTATTTAAAAAGCATGCTGAGATTACCCGGCATGACATGGGTTAATCAATAATAAGTTATGTTAGACTAATATCTTTTTTTAACCAACACACTGACTGTTAGTGGAGACAAAGGAATGCTGTGAATGTAATATATTGTAATGTCAGTAAGCACTTTGCAAGATATTTCATGATATATTTTGGTCAAATAGACAAATATGAACTGGATGGCTCTATAACCTGATGAATTCACAACTGTTGAATAGTTGTACCGAACAGATGCTTGTAATTGATTTTGTATTATCCCAGAGCATTGAGTGGAGTTACTTAGCTTCTATTCTTCCCAGTGTTATCCAACATATTTATAAATGACCCAGAAGATGGAATGGAAGGGATACATATAAAATTTGCATAAGTTGTCAAGCTAGGAAAATTAAATACATGAAGTCAACATTATAATTCACTGTTCTGGAACAGACAGGATGATTTATATCTGTGAGAACAGTAATATTCTGTATTTGTGTGAGAAATAGCTAGGAATGGTAGTAGATTAGCAACTAGTAGAATAGCAACTCTTGCTAAGCTGCTATTTCAGATTTGATTCATATTATTTCTTTCCATACTTTCTATTTTTTTTAATTAGAAATCTAAAATTTCAATAAATTGAATGATCATGAAGAGTGCAATAACTTATGATTGGTGCAAATAAGTTATAACAGACTGACTGAAATTTTCTTTAGGATACCTAGTTGTATTTCATTACAGAAGTCATGTCAAGCATAATGCATAGAAATAAGAAATAAGACTGTAATCTGTTATGATTTAAAGTGACCTAGTGAAGAACTAATAATCATCTTCATTATCATTTTAGCATTTTCCCACATATGCAGGATTCATTTTTCAATTCAATGAATGCTGTTCCATAAATGCAACAACCAACTCCAACTGGATGATTTTCATGTAGTGTTAATTGTGTCCTGCAATTGTTGAACTGTGGAGAGGGTTGGAAGTTTTAAATTTCTTGGCATTTATATCTCGGAGGACCTCTCATGGACTATGAATGCTAACATGCTTGT
>JANHGD010006599.1:12152-22483 GCA_027560375.1 Imantodes cenchoa
CCCTTAGAACTGGGACATTTCTGCTGATTCCTTGCAATAATGTCTTTTGCTGAATGCTGGGCTGGCCACTCCCACCCGGTCACATGACCGGCAAGCCATGCCTACAGAGCGGTAGTAAAAAATTTAGGAACCGCCCCTGGTCTAGATATGTAGGAAAGTCTGCTGAAATTATTTCTGGTAGCACAGAAATGAAAGATTGAAGGAAAAAGAAAAGGGGACAGCACAGGATGAGATGGTTAGATAGTGTCACTGACACAACAACATGAATTTGGGCAAATTCTGGGACACAGTCGAGGACAGGGGAGCCTGGCGTGCTATGGTCCATGGAGTTATGTAGAGTCAGATATGGTACAATTTAGCAACTGAACAACAATAACAAACCACAAAAGGAACTAAGTTTAAACATATTACTTTGCAAAATGAAAGGCCTGGTAGATTTTGAAATAAAGAGGTTTTTTTTTTCTTGAAATAATATTCAATTTGAAAAGTATGGTTTTCTTAGAACTACTAGAATATTTTATGTAATGGAAACAAAATTTATTATCAGAGATTTATAATATATTGTATAACAATAATAGGCATTAGAGCACATTTCAAGAGGTTTTCTCTGGATCAGCCTCATTGACTTTAGTGGAACGCCATAATGCTAAACCTAGACAAGCAAAAGCAGTATTATTTCCAAGCAATCAAACACAAATAATTATCAATTTTGAGAACCTTGGCTTGAATAAACTTTTCATTTCATTTCCTACAATGCTACTACCCCATATTTTACTTACCCCCACATTATTCAACTGATTCCTCATTTATCTTCCCCTGAATTACTGATTATCATGCAATTTCTCTAAAGCTGTAGTATTCAAATTGTCATCTCAGAACTAACATGGTCTTCACATCCTTTTTTTGCAATTTTCATAACACTTTCTGAGTATTAAAATTAATTTCAGAAGTTCTCCATGGTGGTGGATATAGCATCCAGAAATGGATTAACTCCGTCTACCCTCTGATTGGACTGAGTCTGTCAAAATTGTTTAGGTCCCGCCCTTGTTGCTATCCTAGGCAGCTTTATGACTCAGTCATTTAGCCTCTTTTGAAAACCAGATTGTATTGTCCTCATGATGGACACCAGTCCGACTAGATGGGGAGCACATGTCTCAGCACAGATTGTGCAGGGACATTGGAGCGCTCAGGACAGCACACACAGCATCAATTGGCTGGGACTCAGGGCCGTCCATCTGGCCCTCCGCCACTTTCATTAGGCAGTCTCCGGCCAACACATGCTGATTATATTGGACAATGTGGCTACCAAGGCCCATGTCAATTGCCAGGGTGGCACCCGGTCCAGGCTACTTATGGAGAAGGCACATCAGCTGTTTCTTTGGGGAGAGAAGCCCTTGCTCTCCATTCAGATGGAACATATATCGGGGGTGGACAATGCAGGTGGACTGACTCAGTCAAGCCTCCGTGGACCATGCCAAGTGGCGCCTGCACACAGACTTATTCCGGGAGATGATGGATGTCTTCAGCCTCCCGGAAGTGGATCTATTTGCCACCCCCAACAACGCCCAGCTCACAAGATTCTTTGTGAGATTCCTGATGCTGGGAGCCGAAGAGTCCGCCGCGCTTTGGGTGCCATGGCCCCAGGACCTTCTGTATGCATTTCCTCTCACTAATTCCTGAGGTCATTCGCAAGATTCTGAGGGAGAAAGCAGAGGTCATTCTAACTGTCCAGCTCCTTTGCATTGATAGAGGAATGAATGAATGAATGAGTAAACCTATTTATGCTCACTCCTCTTTTCCGTATTGTCTATATTATTTTGGCGGATATGTCTGACTGCACCCAGCAACCACCTCCAAACGATTTTATTTTTGTTGTCCCACATGCAGGTTCTGTGCTAGAGCCAAACTTCATTCAGATAACTATAATTTGGGTAGGAACCCTATTTGCACACTCAAGGAGAATACTCTTTCCTTTTTTTTCTAGACTAGAAAGAAAACTTGTATCAGATAATTTAGGCATTAATGCATTTACTAACCCTAAATAAATGATCCTTATGCAATCTCTAATCATGAGAAAATATGAAATAGAAGCATAAGAATGTAAATAATGTTACAATGAAAATTTTTTCGTGAATATGTGATGTATTCTCAGTTGCTTTTACAGGGGAGACTAATAGTTTGCATTTGTATAACTCCTGTATTTCCTGAAATTTCTATATGATTTATTGCTACAATGCATTAACAGAAAAACAAGTTATAGTAGAAAATAATTTTGATTGATAGCAATAGAAGCAGTCTATTAGCAATTTCCATGTTTAGCAACAAAATGAAAATGAAAAGTTTGCTGTGGTGACTTTTCTGATTAGACTTTTCTAAAAGTAATGTCATGCCAACTTATATTTTATCATGCCCTCCCCTACTGCATTGCCTTGTATCAGCAAATTTGAGTTACAACTTTTACTCAGATTTTCTTTAGATTAACAGTCAACCTATTGTTATGCATCAATAAATGGGGATTGTGGTGCATTTTAATGAGAAAAACTGGCTGAAACATATATAATATTTGCTTTTAATATTCTTAGGGTTGCAGTTACTTACTCACCATCATACTTACCAAATCGTATGTCCCGAGGCAGGCATATTCCATTAGGTAATTCAGTCTACGCTGCTGATCTTCTCTCTGAGGTAATTATGATTTTTTTTGCTTTTAAAATATGTTCCATTTTTCTCCGTGTATATATAAGCATTTTCATAAGCCTTGAAGGAAGCAATAATAAATCTATATGGCAGTGCGGAGGCAATATGGAAGACCATTGAATTTCGAGGAACTTAATGACATGTTTTGATTTCCCCTTAATATTAGGAAAAGTGTAAAAGTTTAGAACTCATTCTGAGCTAAGTTTCTTGTTTCTCATTCTTGTTTGCTAAATAAAGAAGGTGTGTGTGTGTGGGGGGAGTGCAAATCTCACATAGCTACAAAGCTTTTCTTGATCCCAGAGTGAAATGCCACATTGTCAAGGTCAAATCTTACAGGCTTATGACCATAAAAGCAGGGCCATGAACTCATGATGACAGATTTAATAAAAACCCTAATATTGGCCTTTAGCCTGGGAGCTACTACACAGAATCTAGTACTGGGCACTGCGAAATTAACTCCTTTTGGAGTATCACTGCTGTTGTTATTAAGAAGCTCCTGACAGCTTGTAAGAGATCTGGATATTTTCTTGCTTGGTATGTATGATTTCTATCTTATGCTTTTAAATCCATTTACTTTAATTAATAATAATAGTTTAAACTTTCTTTTTTCTTGACGTGTTTGTTGTCTCTGGATCTAAATTTAAATTTAAATTTAAATCTAAACCAATTGCCTGGACACCTGCTCATTACCTCTACACTTGGCAAAACAGCCAGTTGATTTAAAATATTACTTTGAATAAATAAAGACCTTTTAATTTATCCCAACCCTTTTCTGTTTTCAGACTCTTGGATTAGTTTGCTAATGTGCATGTAATTTTAATGTTTTCATTATGGTGGCGTGGGTTTTTGAAGCAGCCAGCAAAAATATAACATAAAGGAACATAAAGGAATATCCTTAACTGGATAGTTTTTTAACGCCATCTCACCAGACAAAGTGAATTCAATTCCTTTACATGTCTTAAGGAAATGCAAAATGTAAAAGACTGTAGAAGAAAATTAAAATTGTGGTTTGAAATTTGAAGTTTGGACCTGAATTAAATATTGAGGTTTTAATGAAAGCTTCAGGGAACTTTTAAAAATGTATTTTAACATGGATAAAGTAACAGTGTTTTTACAGCAAGACTAGGGTGAACTTTTATTCTTATTTTATTTTCTATGTAAAAAAATGTGCCTATAATATTTATTCAGGTTTCGGTGTCAGAATCCTGGGCTACCTACAAAGCACTTGTATAAAGTTTTTATGTACACTTAAATTTTTCTATTTTATCTATATTAATATTTGCATAGAGGTTTTAATGATTATTTAAACATTATGGGCACTTCAGGTACTTTCTAGGTGATATTTTCAACTGAATTGTAGTTTATTGTTTATTAATTTTTGATATTGAATTGTATTGTCTTGTAGTGCATAATTATATGTGCATGAAAAATGAAATTACCATATTTTTCGAACTATAAGATGCACCTTCCCCCCTCCCAAAGAGGCTGAAAATTTGGGTGCGTCTTATACTCTGAAGGTTGCCCCGCCCACTCGCCAGCCACCACTCTTCAGACATTTTCAGCCTCTGTGCATCGTGTGTTTGGGTAGTTCCAGGCAGCCGGGATCCTCACTTCCACTCAGATTTTGATAACGAGCAGCACAGATCTTTTTACCCATTTAAAACAAACTCTATCATCCTACACACATGTGGTGGGGTGGGGGATGATTTTCATTGGGCACAGAAGAGGGACTTGGCACCGAAGGCTCCACTCTCGAGATGCCCACATCTTCTACCTATAGCCATAGCCATTGAAAGCCTGACTTTCTCGCAGCAAGGCCCAATAGAGACGCAATACTTCAGTCCTCCTGGATGCTGCCATCTCATAAACACAGTTCCAGGCTTCCTGGCAAGCCCCTGCACCTTTGCTCCCTCGGTTGGAGCCTGATTCCGCAAGGGGCCTGGGAAGTGTGTTGAAAGCCTGGCTATCTCGGAGCAAGAGCCGATAGAGATGCAGCACTTCAGTCCTTCTAGATGCTGCCATCTCGTAAACAGATTTCTGGGCTTCCCGGAAAGCCCATGCACCTTTGCTCCCTCGGTCAGAGTCTGATTCCGCAAGGGGCCCAGGAAACGCGGAGGTTGGGATTCATTTGGTGAAGTGGGTGCTTCTGTATGAGAGGCGTAAGTCAAGGCGGCTTGCTGCTTGGCCTGCCCATTCTCCAGACCACCCAGGTGGAGGGTGATCGGTGTCTGCTCCTGGCCCAGGAGTTGGATTTGGCCAGGAAGAAAGAGAAGGTGAGTCTGCAGAAAAGGAGGAGGGTGCGTGGCTCTGTGAATTGCATCAGGGAATCAGGGAGAGCCTCACCTCCATGCATCACGTTTTCTCCCCGATTCCCCAATGCAATTCGCAGAGCTGTGTGCCCTCATGAAAATCCGGCAGCGGTGGGTTTTGGCCGGTTCCAAGTGGCACCCCCTAACCGCTGCTGCCGCCAATCTCCCAATGTGTGGAGACTGAAAATGCCATGCTTGTTTTTGGCAATCCCCATCACCTGGAATGGCGGTTTTGGGGCGGTTCCAAGTGACGGGGATTGCCAAAAAACAAGCATCATGTTTTCAGTCTCTGCACACTGGGAGATCGGCGGTGGCAGCGATTAGAGTGCCGATTGGAATCGGCTGAAAACCATCACTGCCGCATTTTCATGAGGGCATGCGGTTCTTCGAATTACATTGGGGAATCAGGGACGAAAAGAACATTGCCTCCATGCATCACGTTTTTGGGTATCAGCGCCGGCTGGAACCGTCTGTCACCTGAAACATGATGCGCTCTTTTGGCCTCTGCATGGCTCCCTTTTGGAATTGGGGTGGAAAGCATTTTCGGGTGGCAGCACCATGATCCCCTCCCTGATTCCAAAACCGGGGCATGTGGCTGGCACTGCCACCCAAAATGCTTTCCTCCCCGATTCCAAAAACGGGGCATGAGGAGGCCAAAACAGAGCATTGCGTTTCAGGCAGCGGGCTGTTCCAGCCGGTGCGATGCCTGAAAATGTTTTCCTCCCTGATTCCCCGATGCACATCGCAGACTTGCAAACGCTCCTCCTCCTTCTCTGCAGACTCACCTTCTCTTTCCTCTTGACCAGATCCGTCCACCTGGAGAAGGGGCAGGCAGAGTGGCAAGCCGCCTTGCCTTACACCTCCTCCGCAGTGCCTTCTTCGCCAACTGAGTCCCGACCTCCATGCTTCTCAGGGCCACTTCAGGAATCAGGCTCCGACTGAGGCAGCAAAGGTGCAGGGGGCTTGCCAGGAAGCCCAGCAGCATGTTTACAAGATGGCAGCGTCTAGGAGGACTGAAGTGCTGTGTCTCTAACGGGCCTTGCTGTGAGAAAGCCAGGCTTTCAATGCCTACGGCTATAGGTAGGAAGACAGGGGTGTCTCAGTAGTGGAGCCTTCGGTGCCAAGTCCTTCTTCTGCCCCCATGAAGATCATATCCCACCCTATTCTACCCACTCCAGTTAAATGTGCGTAGGGTGATAGGGTTTGTTTTAAATGTATAAAAAGATCTGTGCTGCTTGTTATCAAAATCCGAATGGAAGTGAGGACCCCTGCCGCCTGTTACCACCCGAAAATGTGAGGCACAGAGGTGGCAATGGTCTGTGGCAATCCTTGCAGCCTGGAACAGCTGACTGGGGATATTCCAGGAGGCTTATCTACCCGCCAATCAGCTGCTCCCGCTAAATCAGGCTGCAATAACGTGCTGAAGCTGATCAGGCCGTTTGCTGTTTGCTGCAAGGATGCTAGCCAGATCCCAAATGGATACTGGTAGGCAGAAGCAGATTTTTTTTCTTGTTTTCCTCCCCCAAAACTAAGGTGTGCCTTATAGTCTAGCACGTCTTATACTGCGAAAAATATGGTACTTTAACTAATAATAATTTATGGGGAAAAGCACTGAAAAGATCTGGAAATTGTGATATGGCCAGACCAAAGTTGCAAGGAAATCTGAGCACTGATCCCTTTATTCACTTTATAATTGAACTGTGAGAATTTAAGGGAAACTTAAACTGTCAAAGTGAAAATGAATTTGATGAATTAGAAATAAATTTAGATGAGAACAACCCTTGAATGCATATGACATAATACACTACTTGGGCCATGTCTTGATTAGTAATTAGCTGTGGTTCTCATCCTCCCTTAGGCATCAAGACCAAGTGGGTGACTTTGGTCCAGGCACTCTCTCTTTGAGTTTAAACACCCCCCTGCCCAAAGAGTTATTGTTATGACGGGAATAGGAACAGAAGTATTTCCTTGTTATCTAGAATAACCTATTGCATTATCAAAGTTAAATAAAGGGGCTCAAGAATTTTTATAACTTGTCTCTCCATTAGGACAATGTTTATTTGAAAACAGAACTGGATTGAAGTGTGTGTGTGTGTAGAACGCAAAGAGAGGGCTGTAAATCACTATGAAGCGGTATATAAGTCTAAGTGCTATTGCTATTGCTATTTTTGTACTGTCCACAGTGAGAAGAGAAAGAGGTTATTTAACTTTACTAACTGTTCTTCCTTTCCATTTTAATGTGGTAAAACATTTGCTCTGTTTTAGGTGACCGTGCATCCTTTTGTAGAAGTTGCATTTCAGAAAACAGTTTATCAAACTAGCACGGCAGATGGCTCTCATCCATGCTGGAATGAAGAACTTCAAGTTGATTTTAAGTGAGTTAATATTTCAACTTTAATAAAGTTTGTTTTAGTAAGATGAATGTGGCATTTAAATTACTCAGTAAAAATTCCATGTCTCCTCTGTATCCAAATATTTCTTGCACTGCAATCTGTTCTATTTTCTTAGACATTGCATTGGACTTCAGTTGTACATTGTCTGCATATAGTGAAACATGATACCAAAACAATGATTTCTTATTTATTACCTGAATGTTATGAGGAGTTTGCTGTATAAAGAAAATAGGAAAATTTCACTTTAATAGATTATTCAGGGAACAGTATGTCCGTTATATTTGATGTTTGGGTAAATCTAAACTTGCATCATTGGCATCAGTTTATCATTTTCCTAATTACTGTATGTAATTAGATGGGGATTTTAAGATCAGCCATTTAATTTCTTTGTACTGTTTTATAATATTTATAAATGTTTTATACTGTTTTAATTATGGCTGTTCACCGCCCTGAGTCCTTCGGGAGTAGGGTGGTATATAAGTCTAATAAAATAAATAAATAAATAAATAAACTGTTAAAGGAAGACAAATCTCATCCTCCTATTATTTTGCTTTTCAATTTAACCTCTTTAGGACCTATCCCTTCAAGCCCCTTCCCTAGGAAGACTACATCTTGGTTTGGGAGAATTAGAAGTTGCACATATGATAGGTGATAGGACTGCTATGTTTATTGCTGCATACCACACACATAATTCAGGTTTTTCCTTTAAATGCAGGGTAAAACTACTCCTCTACATTAATTTAGGGCTAGTACAATCTACTCGATTTCCTCCCATACAAATGCCAATTCAAAAACACTTATGAGTGGCTGAAATAATAAAGCAGTTAAAAGGATGAAAGATAATGAGACAGTGAATTAAATCAAGTTCTAATGGTTATAGAAGACGAAGAATGACAAATGTAAAAAAATATTTTTTTAAAAAAATGTATTACTATCTGTGGCAGTAACCATACAAATATGAGAGCGTGTTGGGAGCCTCTGGCCCCAGCCAAAAGTTCTTCCACCTATCAGAAATCCATCGGCTGAGGCTAAAGGTTGCCATTGAGAGCAATTTCCTATTCCTGAATTCTAGGCAACAGCTAAGATTACACAGCCAGTTTATCATTTGGGAATATCACAGGCAGGCTATAAACCAAAAGATACCTTGTCATTGTCCACAAATTACAACTGATTGTGCAGAAGGAGCCTTAGTCTGAAAAGAATAAAGATCTTTTCACCAGGCACTGAGATTGCCATCAGTACTTTACAGATACCATGAAATTGTTATA
Source organism: Imantodes cenchoa (assembly GCA_027560375.1). Classification (NCBI taxonomy): domain Eukaryota; kingdom Metazoa; phylum Chordata; class Lepidosauria; order Squamata; family Dipsadidae; genus Imantodes; species Imantodes cenchoa. Next base: position 20,820 of record JANHGD010006599.1, read on the forward strand.
ATCATTTCTACATGTATGGAGGGACAGTTCAATGTTAAATCAACCTGTCCCTATTGTTACAGCTTACATTTTGGAAATAATCCATTTAACTGAACGACATTTACAGTACTTGCTCTTCATATGGCTGAAAAAATAGCAGCTGACTGCCTATGACACAACATGCCATGTGACTATATTTTGAGACCTTCTAAGAATGGTGACTCAGTAGCTGAAGCAATTTAATACTAATACTTAATATTTCTGCTTATTTTTCCCTATTTATTTTCTTATTTAACTGATTGCTTGGTTAAAATGAATAAATTAGCCTGCCTATTGAAGGTACAAACAAAGATAATATTGATTGAACATGTCATTTTTCAAGTTTTCTTCACAGAATTTAAATGATTCCATTGTTACTTAAGATTACATTTTTATGTTTCCAAAAATATTTTAAACAGCCACTCTCTTGCTAGTTTTTGCATAAGTTGGTTAACCAAGGGCTGTCATCATGGAATGCCAATCTTGTGATCCATGACTGAAAACAAGGGACCAGGAGCTTGTTCTGAGTTGCCATAGTTTACTGTGAATTGAATAGCTATCCCAATTTGGAACACTCTCAGGAGGAAAGTTTTGTTTCATACTTGAAATAAATAAACTGAAATAAAGGCAGTTTCTGTATTGGCATATTCCTAGATGTTTCAGAGAAAGACAACCTTGACTGAATCACCATTTATGATGTGTTTATTCTGAGGACCACTTGACTCATATTTATTTGATTTATACCTGCTTTTATTTATGGACTCCCATCTGCACAATGAAAACGCCTATATTTTAAATACTGAATATGATACATTTACTAAAATAATTTAAATTTTACCTACCTTACAATCTTTAAATGGAGTAGTCTTTGACTGATTTCTACTAAAATACTCATCAATGCGTGACTGGAACTTTTTTGCAATGAGAGCTCCATCTTCCCAGCTGCACTCTGAGTAAGGGAGACCTTGCCATTTACAATAATAATCTGGATAACCTGCTGCTGACTTCTGGTTAGAATGGGCTATAGAAAATAAGCATAAAAACGAAACATGTTCACTTAAATAATGAATCATGGAACAGATTGTACACAAAACCTGATTAAAATACAATATTTGTTAATAATGTCTGAGTTTGAGTGGATGTAATTGTTTAACAAGGGAAGATTTGCAAAAAGAAAAAGAAAATGGAAAAAGTGGCAAATGTTTGGAGAGAATGGTTAATCAGTTGGAGATCTTGAATGGGAGTTAAAAAGTTGAAATAGCATCAGAGTAGAAATTGGACTGACTGAAAAAGGAACAAAGCAAGAATGGAAGCTGAGGAGGCAGCCAGAGAATTAGCTCTGGGAAAGCCAGAGACAACTTCAGTGGAAAGTACATGGGGAAGGAAATTGTTGGATGACCTCACCCAGTGGTTTCATGTGGATGCTAAATAGGTGGTGAGAGTTCAACCCTATAGTAGCTCACAAACAAGGGGTCTACAGAGTGTCCTGTTCTCCCCCAAATCAATACCAAAAGTGAAGTGAATGTAGGCTCCTAAGGGAAAGGTAAAAAAACTGAATAGTTTGAACTAATGCAGAAATAGGAGGAAATTGGGAGACCAGACTTATGTCAATTGTAGAAACAATACGGTGCAAATTACTGTCCCAA
>JANHGD010006602.1:17857-34126 GCA_027560375.1 Imantodes cenchoa
GAGGGAGCACCAGCACCGCTATGTGCATGTGCAGCAGCCCGGGGACATCTGCTTACCACAGCAAGTTAATGCTGCGCTGGAGGTGTGGGGGAGGAAGACCCATCTGCCTGCCTTCCTCTCCACTGCCGCAGTAGAAGGTAAGGCCGCCGCTGGCGGTGGAAGGGAGGAAGACCCGCTGCACTCTTCCCCAGCACGGCAAAGTTCCAGGATGGCGGAGAGCTAACTTGCTTGCTTGGGCTATCCAAAGCAAGTTCTGCTGCCACTGCTGGCTCTCCCAAGCAAGCTTTCCCAAGCAAGCGCTCTGCCATCCCAAAACCACGCCTCTGCAGCAGAAGCAGAAGAAGGTAAGGCCAACACTGGCAGGGGGGAGGAAGACCCGCTGCGCTCTTCTCCAGCACGGCGCAGTTCCAGGATGGCAGAGAGCCTGCTTGCTTGGGCTCTCTGAAGCAAGTTCTACCACCACTGCAGGCGCTCACAAGCAAGCTCTCTGCCATCCCAAAACTATGCCGCAGCAGAAACAGAAGAAGGTAAGGCCGACACTGGTGGGGGGGAGGAAGACCCACTGTGCTCTTCCCCGGTGCAGCAAAGTTCGGGATGGTGCTATGCCGCTGCCGCTGGCTCTCCCAAGCAAGCTCTCCGCCATCCCAGAACTGTGCCACCATGGAAAACGCACAGAAGGCACAATAGGCTCCCCTGCCCTGGACCCGCTCAACCGTGCTTCTTCTAGCCCATCCACCTCACAGCGTGAATGAGACAATCAGATGCGCTGAACCCACAGCTCTGCCCTGCCCAGCTCCGCCCACTGCCACTTTCCGGGAGACAGCCAGAGTGAGGAGTAGGCAGGAGTGCGCATGGGCCTGGCCGGCGGTCAGCTTACCTTCCTGGCAAGGCTCAGAGACCACCCAGCATGCCCATCCACCAGCTCTCCAGGCAGCGCCACTGTCTCCTTGCCCCACCAAGGCCCCTGCTAGCCACGGAGCCTGAGGCTAGTGGAGCTCCATAGTTGTACGCCCTGACGCTGCCCAGCCCATAAAGGTCCAAAGGAGCCGAAGCTGGGCCACCTGCCCTCCCAGAGCACTTTCTTCCTTCTCCCCCTGCCGAGAAGACAGAAAGAGAAAGAAAGAGGAAGGGAGATAGAGACAAGAAAGAAAGAAGGAAAGGAAAGAAGGTGGAAAGGGAAGGGAGCATTGTTAGGTGAATTTCACCATATTTTACAAGTTTGCCATGCCTACCCGGTCACCCGGTGGTACCCGGACCACCAAGCTATGCCTACCTGAAGCCATGCCCACCTGACCTCCAAGCCACACCCACAAAATAAGCCAAGCCCACAGAACCGTTAGGGAACATTTTTAGATTTCACCACTGGTATGTATGTATTTCTTCAGGTCAGTGTTGATTCCTGGTAATTGCCGGGACTAATCCCTCCAGGTTTTTTGGACAAATTTTCAAAGTGGCTTCTACCTTCCTAGAGCTGAGAAAAAGACTGGCTGAAGTTCACCAATCTGCCTTTGTGTCTAAAGTGGGACTAGAACTCACAGCCTCTCAATTTAAGCTTGATGTTTTAACCACTATATCAAACTCTCAGTAAATGCAGTGATAAAACTATTATTAATAGAAAGGATGTGTGGTATCTTAGACTATTAATATATTTATTACAGCATTTTAAAGAATTGCCTCCAACATTTTTGATATGGGAACAATTACTTTGGTTTTAGTACTTTGTGCAAAATGATAATGCCAGTAGTAGACACTGCAGACACTAATCTGCAGATGCATCTTGAAACCAGAGATGGCACAGGTAAAGTCCTTCGTTGAAAACAGAGTTCAGCAGTATATTAATAGATTTTCCAAGACTGTTTCTATATTCAACTGTTGCTGGTTGATCAGCAGTAGCCAAATTCTATTGCCATGCTGCTTTCAAGATCAGAAGTAAAATTTTGATCCCGCAACATAATATTCTGTCCCTAGATAAGAATTTTAAATTTTTCTGTTGTCTGGTTTTATAACCATGCATCATTTGTAAGGCATATTCTTCCTTTTTCTTTTTGGTTTATATTATTTGGTCTATGATCATAAATTAAATAAACCAAATGAATTTTGAGCAGGTTATCATATTTAACTATTGTCCAGTAAAATAAAGATTTGACTGAAAACCAGATGGCCCAATAGTTTGACTCAGTGATCGATACAATAGTTATTTGTTTCTGGCGTAGTTGTTGTTTAAACCCATTTGCCATGGTTTGTAAACTACAGGTATAAAGCATACTAAAATTATACACTGATCAGCCCATAAATATAAGTAATGTGTTTTCTTTGTCAGGGTGGCTATAATCTAGTTACTAAAAATTAAATTGCAAACAATGCTCAACTGTATCAGTGTTTTTAATGACTTCCTTTTAAACTAAGATGGCTTGTAGGGGATTGTCATTTTTTTCTATTGAAACTACTTGTCTTTAAGAGTAGTTCTTATAAAGGAAGTAAATAGTCTAAAGAGATACAAAAGGTTCCGTAAGCTTACATTACAAGTTGAAGTATAATATGATTTTGAGTATATATAAATCAATCTCCTGTCCAATTGAATTTGGCTTCATGTGATTTTGTGGACACTGCCATGTATTTTCTTGGCAACAACATGGAACCATTTGACATAGCCTTCCAGAAAGTTCTGCAGTTTATTTGCATATCTATCCTAAGCAGATTTGATAATGCTTAGTCTTTTGAATATTGGCTACAAACTGCCCCCTGCCTTAAGCTTTGGGCATATTAACAAAATAAACATTATTCAGATGCTTGCCAAGTAATGTTTGTATTTGCCAGTGCTGTTTCTCCACCCACCTGTTTCTCGTCTCCCACCCAAGCATTCAAACTGATATTGAATAGAGGTAGACAAACGTATATTTTAGTATAATTGTGTTTAATGAGATCTTGATATGGGAATTCAGTCGCTGTGGTTGTCATTGCCAAGTATAAAATTATATTGATCCTTGCAGATTGCTCAGTGTTAGATTTCCACCTGCCTATAACAAATATAGCTTACTGAGTCTATTCCATTCTGTAGTGCACCAAAGACAAATTCCTTGTGTGTCCAATCACACTTGGCCAATAATGAATTCAATTCTATTCTGTTCTGTTCTGTTCTATTCTAGTATACTCTTTCCTTCATGATGCTCACAATAGAAGATAATTCGTTTCAAGTACTAAGGTTCTTTAGTACATTAACAGCATTCCGTGTGCTTCGTGGTACAATCATGCTGGCCACGTGACCACGGAAATGTCTTTGAATAGCCCTGGCTGCCTGGGTTAAGACACAGAGATGAGCACTGCCCCCTAAAGTTGGAACTAACTGGACAGGGAAACCTTTATCTTTTTCTATGGTTCCTGTATCTGAAAAGTTGCCTTTTATAATTGGGGAAATTTTATTCTCAAAACATATGAAATATAATTCTATTCTAAGCATAAGGAAATAGTTTTTGCTATGGAAAATAATTTATCATTTTCCATCAATGTTATACGTGTAGGAAAAAATTGAAATGTATTTCTTACTCTTTGATGAACAGAGGTATTTCTATAGTTTCTTTTTTTTTTAAGAAATGGCTAGGCTACCAGAAAGATAATATAATGAAGATCCTCATTTTGAAAAAATGAGGGTCTTCATTGCTGTGTCATATCCTGGCTTCTCCCAGCCTCCCCCCACAACCCCGGCAAATGTTAAAGAGCTTTTAGAATTAAAAAAAAGAATGCATATCATTTTTGATACTGTATTTTTAAGCATATATTAAAAGAGAAAGAAAAGCAGGTATTTGTTAGAATATAAATGTTTAATTACATAAATTACATTGTATAAATTCTAGCAGCATAGATTTAGCAGTAAATTAAAAATGGAAAGAAGCAGTTCCAGGAAATAATTGTACAGTTGCCTCAAGTTACATATTTTCAGTTAATTATGTATGTTTTACTTCAAATGATCAGCTGTGAGATAAGCTGTATTTTTTATTTGTGTTCTGTAAATGCAAAATATTTAAAATTAGTAGACGTCTTGAGCTCTTAAGAATAAATAATTGATATGGGGTTTTCTGGCACTAATCCATAAAGGAAGCTGAGGATATCGAAGGTTCCAGTTTTCCAGCAAATATTTTTTGTATTGCTCACACTACTATCTAAGCAGAAGTCTCTATTTTCCAGTACTCAGAATAGCTTATTACTAATTGCTACATTTTCATGTTCATTGAGATAATTTACATAGAGAGAAATATCCAATAAATGTGCTTATTTAACCTTTTTTTAAAGTGACATATTTTAGTAACAGGAAAGTTTCTATATTTTTGCTAGGTAAAACAGAAATTGGATGTGAATCAAAAACCTCCTTCTGAGAATTCTTCTACATCTAAAAGCACGTCCCCAACCCTCACGCCATCACCATCTCCATTACCATCCCCCAAGATACAAAGTTCAGAGTCTTCACTTTCTTCTTCTCACAGACAAGGGAAAAGCAGTGGTGGCTCCAGCAGTGGGACTTTAACTGATGAAGGTAAGTAGTGGTGGCGCAGTGGTAAGAAAGCAGTACTGCAGACTAATTCTGCTGACTGCCAGCTGCCAGCAGTTCAACAGTTCGATTCTCACCAGTTCAAGGTTGACTCAGCCTTCCATTCTTCAGAAGTTGGTAAAATGAGGACGCGGATTGTTGGGGGCAATATGCTGACTCTGTAAACCACTTAGAGAGGGCTGTAAAAGCACTGTGAAGTGGTATATAAGTCTACGTGCTATTGCTAGATGACACCATTTCAGAATGTTACTGCAATGTATTTTGGTCTCTTGGGCATAAACACTGGATGTTCATTCTGAACATGAGCTGGATAGGCCATCACTGTGACTTATTTTTTATTCTTGGGACAGAAGATGCACATCTGAACTCATGCTCCTGATGCTATGTTTAATAAGTAATATATTTTCTCTCATCACTTTTGAGCAATGGCTTCTAGGCAACTTACATAGAGAAGGTGAGAGATGGTATTGTGGTCTGCTCAAAACTGTTCAAGATAAGAAGGAAATTGTGGCAATTGGGGAAGGAAGGCAAGTGGAGAAGAAATTGGGCAAGCCTGAAAATCAACGTTGCTTATAGATGATAAGGCACAAACCGTTCAAAGACACCAATGTTTCCTGCACTTGACTTAGGCAAAATTTGGATGGGCAGTCTAACTCCCACTTGGCAGTATACAATGAAAAAATATTTTATCTCCTGGAGAAGAGAATGCTTGTGTTCTCCTGTTCATATATGGAAATCTGCTGTATTTTTAGATACCAAAATGGGGAAAAATGAAACGGTAACAACAACCAGAATGGAGGTAGTAAAATGCAGAAGATACATTTCTCTTACATCACCTTTTATATATATCCTGTTTTCACATTGTGAATGTGATGTATACTCTATTATAATGATTGTTTATTTAAAAGACTTGTCTGGCTGTCCATCTTAAACACAACAGCAGTTTAAAACAAGAAACAATAGAAAATGATAGGGTCATTGACTAGTTATATCTGGAATAAACAAACCATCTTGATTTTGTTCTGTGTCTGTTACAGTAGTATCATACAGATTACAGGAATTATCTTGCCCAGAATGTTAGAAAGCAGGCTTCTTTTCACTTCCATCTTGATTTCATACTGAGTCAAGCATAACTGTGCAATACTTTTTTACAATTCTTATAATGCAATTAACATAAATTAAAACATTCATTTTTCCCTTCAATTTAAAGATGAACTTACAGGCATCCTGAAAAAACTCTCTCTTGAAAAGTACCAGCCTATCTTTGAAGAGCAGGAGGTAAATCTTCTTTTTTTTTTCATTTTTACTGCTGGAAACTTGGGAAAACTTAGTTTGTATATAATAGTCCTGCAAAAATTACTTTTTCAAAAATATTGATTTACTTCACCAAAATGTAATTTAAACATTTATCATCTGTTTTTTTTCAGACACTGTGCAACACAATAATCCCATCTACAAAGATGGTGATGTTGTTTATGTGGACTGTCTTAATCCTAGTCAAAACTGTTAAGCTTTTAATTCTGCAAATAACATTTGGTTTCTGTTTAATCCTACGCAGAAAATGTGGGACAAGTTTGGAGTTGCCTTTACTTTTTCAAATGTATTATAGGCAGTCCTATCAATCATATTTATAGGTATTTTGTTTTGATAGAGCTAAATTTGGAACATTGTAGAAACTACCTGAGAAACCCAAGGCCTGTGGATAACCTGAAGCCCTCACCCATTCTTTTGGCAGCCAGCATAACCTCTGGAATGGAAGGGAGGGAAGAAAAGATAAAATATTTCATCTCTTCAAGATCTTTCTGGGGGAGTGTGTGTGTATGATTCTCTCTGAGGGTACATTTATGTATGTGTCTGTATCTATATCTATGGTATATCTATATCTATTTCAGAACTTATATCATTTTTCTTTTAAAAATGCAAAAACAATTAATTCAACCATTCTTGGAAATAACATACATTTATTACATAGCTACAGAGGTGATTTTTCTAGTAACAATGGTTCCTAAAAACTTATGTCTCAAAAAGAAATATGTCATTTTTCTAGGTGAGTGCCTCCAAAATTGAAGTATAAATGTTTAAGGATATGTACATATTTTGAAAATGTATATGACTAAACAAGTAAATTTAATTGGTAACAATAATACATAAAACTATATTAATAAGAAATCAATATGAAACAGCCCAAATGCCATTAAGAATGATGATCAAGCTATAACCAAGATTCCCTTAACCAAAGGGAACACTACCAGAGGACTGGAAAAGAGCTTGCGTGGTTCCCATCTTCAAAAAAAAGCGGGCAGGGGGAGGGAATGGATCCAGGATACTACAGACCAATCAGCCTGACAAAATTACCTAGGAAGATCTTGGAAAACATAATAAAGCAATAGATCTGCAAACATCTAGAAGCAAGTAAAGTTTCAACCAAAAGCCAACATGAGTTTGTAAAAAATGGATCATGCCAAACCAATTTTATTTTGTTTTTTGACAAAGTCACTGAATTAGCGGACTAGCAAAATGCTGTGGACATAGTATGTGTCAATTTCAGTAAGGCATTTGACAACCTATTCATACTAAGTTAGAAAAATGTGGGATAGACAACATCACCACCAGATAGATTCGTAACAAAAGTGCAGTCAATGTATTGTCCTTAATAGAACCACATCTACATGGAGGGAAGTGAGTAGTGGGGTACCCCAAGCTTTTGCTTTAGGCCCAGTACTTTTCAATATTTTCATAAACGATTTAGATGAGGGAATAGAAAGAGAACTCATCAAATTTGTAGATGACACCAAGATGGCAGGAACAGCCAATAGCCCAGAAGATAGGTTCAAGATCCAGAAGGATCTTGACAGACTTGAACACTGGACCCTAACCTAGTGAAATGAAATTCAATAGTGACAAAAGTAAGATTTTAGATTTAGGCAAGAAAAACCAAATATACAGGTATAGAATAGATGGTACCTGGGTAAATAACAGGAACTTGAGAGGGTTTTAGGAGTCCTAGTAGACAACCACTTAAATATGAGCCAGCAGTGTACTGCAGCCACCAAAAAAGCCAATACAATCCTAGGCTGCATAACAGAGATAAAATTAAAATCATGTGAGGTGTTAGTAATGCTTTATAAGGCCTTGATAAGACCACACTTGAAATATTACATCTAATTTTTGTTGCCACAATATAAAAAAGATGTTGAGACTCTGGAAAGAGTGCAGAGAAGAGCCACAAAGTTGATTAGGGAGGTGGAGGCTAAAACATATTTAGAATGGTTGCAGGGATTGGGTATGTTTAGTCTGCCATAAAGAAGAGTTGGTCAATCTATTTTCTAAGGTACCAGATGGTGGGATAAGAAGCAATGCATGGAAACTAATCAAGGAGAGAACCAACCTAGAACTAAGGAGAAATTTCCTCACAGTAAGAACAATTTACCAGTGGAAAGGCTTGTTTTCAGAAGTTGTGGGCACTCCATCAGTGGAGGTTTTTAAGAAAGAGATTGGACAACGATTTGGCCAGAATGGTATAAGGTCTCCTGCTTAAACAGAGTGTTGGACTGGAAGACTTCCAAGGTCCCTTTGAACGCTGTTATTCTCCATAGTGGGTTGAGATAGCATCCAGGAATGGGTTAACTATTGCCTTCAGCTGATTGGACCGAGTCTTCAAAGCTGAAAACTCTCCTCTGTTGCTAGGGCTTCCAGCTTTCGACTTGGTCTTCAACGTGGACGGACGTGCGAGTGTATTGCTCCATTCCTGTGTATTATTTCAACTTGATCTTTATCATGATTTCTTGAACTGTGAGTTTTAGCTGACTCTGGTTGTCGTCAGGAGTCTCAGCTCTTTTCTCGAACAGTTTCCTTAGTTTGACATTTGGACTGGTTTACGGACTGCCTCTAGGATTGTGATTCAGATTTGAGGCCAGTCACTTTGGTGGCTGGGCATCTCCCCTTAACAGGCCTTTCTCTGACTGTATTGAAATTGTGGACCTTGTCCCAGTTACTGTTGACTCCCTGAACATGCCAACAGAGAGAGAGAGGTCTCCAGCGACCTTAGAGCACCGAGAGCAGTTATGGTGGCCATTTTGAAAGCCGCATTTTTCAAACAGTTTTTTTTCTGTGCCGCTTGTCCTTTGAACTTGCTTTGCCTGCTGCAACTTGCTTGATCATGCCTGCCTTCTTCAAGAGTCAAGCGCTCCATTTGCCTAGTGTCAATTTCTTTGCCCGGCTGGTACAGACTTCCATCTGGGAGGTCGACATTAAAGTGAGCCAACTTCTCATGCCAGTGACGGGCGGCAGATCAGGAGCTTACAGCCCCACGACATTACCCCTCTGCTAGCCACCATTGTACAGGAATGCTCCATTTAGCAGAGGTTTCCAATGTGCCTCATGCCCTCTTGAATTTCAGGAGTCTTACGCTCCTTTTGCTAATGGAGAGGAGGGGTTTTTCCACTGTGGTCCAGCCAGCAGCCATTTTGTCTCTCTCTCTCTAGCAGACTGATGCCATTTTGAACTGACGTCTTGGTGGCACTCTGTCCTGATTTGCAGAGCACAATTTACTGACAGGAGTTTTTGCGCTCCACTTAGCGATGGTCACTGGACACGCTTATTGACGGGCTTTGCGCTCCGCTTACTGCCGTCCTACTGTGCGTACTCCCCAAAAAGAAGGGGAAGTTTCAGGAGCTACATGCTCCACTTATTGATGGTTGTACTGTGATTAATCCCTCAAAAAGGGGGTGACATGTCAGGAGTTTCACACTCCACTGAGGAAAGGCCTCATTTTAATGCCATTAGCAGTCCTCCGGCTGCTCACCTAGGCTGCCGGGGGTGTAACCCGTGACCTCTCTCTGCCCATGCAGGAGTTTTTCACGCTCCAATTTCAGGGCATTATCCCCCTATTCTGGGGCTGTCCCGTTCACATCATGGCCAACAAATCAGGCACCAAGGGACATAAGAGATCAGCATCGGCCAATCAATGAGCCACCGAAAAGGACGAGCGCAGGTGGGATAAGTTTCTTAATAAGATCTGCAAATGGTCTGACAAGGGGATTGCTCCTCTACCTCCCATCAGGAGGCACATGGACCAAATGTCTATTGACATACATGTGTCCAATACCGATCAGACTGTCCTCTGGGGTCATCCCCCCCCTCCAAGTCAGGTCTACTGCCACCGCCCAGCAAGTGCCCACAACCAGGGCTGTTCCCTTAGCCACTTCCACCCCGACCACAGCCAGACTCAGGCCGGATCCCGAACCAGTCCCAACAGCCTCGCCCAATATACAATGAATAATAGCAGATGCTGTCAAACAGGGCATCATGGAGGGGATACAACAAATTCATCATGTGGAATTTCTGCCTCAGGCTCAGCCATTTGAACGCTGATTTGACCTGCAACATTCATACCTGGTAGACGGGGAAAATTTGAACGAAGGCTATGCCTTGGACCATTATTCTCACGGTCAGGACCTCACATTTGACGACGGGGGGCGTTAGGATTTAGAACTATTGGAAGACGAAGGTTTGCAGCAGGAACAGCCTCCCTTCATAGGTCTCTTCCCGCCTGGCCTCTTCAAGTCACTGCTGAATAAAGCCATTACGTTGGTGAACTTAGGCAGTAAAGTGCCCAACTCACAGAGGGAACAAAAGGGCCCCTCGGACCCTCTTTTCTCCCAGACCGCTTTACAGGCTGAGGTAGTTCCTGCCCCTCAACTATTTGTTGACACTGTTCAACAGTAATGGTCGGTGCCGGCGACTAGCCCAACTCCATCAACAACGGGCAGGAAACACTACAATGTGGGGCCAGGCCTTGCGGGAATCCTTCTGCCTCCTACAGTGGATGCTCTAGTGTTAGCATTACACCAGTTGGCAGCCATGCCTGGCAAGCCAGAAGAGCTACTATGCTCTGAGGAGCGCAGGACTGAACAGGTGCTGAACAAAGCTAATCTATTGGCCTCGTTCTTCACCTGCACTTCCCTCCTTTGGCTGCATCAGCTGCAAGACAATTCCATCGTCGGACGCCAGAGCCCAACAAGACATTAACAAACTGATTGCTGCAGTTCAGTATTCGACAGATGCTACGCTGAACTCAGCATGTTTGCCAGCTAAGGCCAGTGTCTCGTCAGTTGTAGCCCACCGCATGCTCTGGCTTCGAAACTGGCACGCTGACGCACGCCACAAATGGTGCCTTGCCACTGCCCCTTTTTCAGGACAACAGTTATTCGGGCTAGCTTTAGATCCCATCTTAGTGGAATCTAAATACAAGCGCAAGGTGCTCCCCTCCTTGCCCAGGAAGGGTGGGTTTCGCCACCAGCCCTATTTTCACCACCCGCCCTTTCGTCCTTATGACCAAGGGCCCACTTTTCCTCGACTGTCAGGTCAGTATGGGGCCAGGCAGAGGCAGCAGTGACAGAAACCCCCAAGGCAGGCAGCCAGCCCAGATGGCCCTTTCAGGGAGGAGGCGATCGTTCCTTTCACTGCCCCAAGTGAGTGTGCACACATCCCCATTGGCAGCCGCCTAGCTTACTTTGCTGACCAGTGGGACAAAGTCACCTCTGATGTTTGGGTCAGGGAGACAGGATGGGCCTTTCCCTCGAATTTCTCTCTCCCCCCCCCCTCCAAGGTTCTTCATCCGTTGCCTGTTTTCCAACTGTGCTTCAAAGAGGGCTCTCATGGAGGCTGCCATCGCTCACCTGCTGGACATAAGAGCTATCCAGCCAATGCCAGAAAGTCAACACAGGCACGTATTTTATTCCATTCTCTTTGTGGTGCCAAAGACCCCAGGCGGGTGGAGGGTAATTCTTGATCTAAAACACCTAAACTGTTACATCATCTATCAATGGTTTAACATGCACTCCCTGGTTTCTATCCTTGGGGGAGTGAGACAGGGTGACTTTCTTTCCTCTATAGACCTTACAGAAGCATACCAGCATATCCCTATACTGCCTCTCCACCGATAGCATCTTAGGTTCTGCTATGCAGGTATCCACTACCAGGCCCTCCCGTTCGTTCTCTCCTCTGCCCCTCATGTCTTCATGAAAATACTGGCAGTCCTTTCAGCCCACCTTCAGGCTCTTCCCATGTGTGTCCAGTGTTATCTGGATGATATATTAATCCAGTCTTCCTCACTTCAACAGACGAGAGAGGATCTCCAGGTAACGATTCAGACTCGTGGACACCACGGGTTCTCTATCAACGGTGGAAAGAGTCACTTCTCTCCGTCAACCATTGTACACCTAGGGGCGGTGATTCACTCCCTTGAATGTAGGATGTATTTGTCCCAGGAGCGACAGGTCAGTATTGGGGAGGTGGCTACCCTGGTCCAACAACAGCATAGGGTTCCCCTAGCATTGCTCTCCACGCTCCTGGGCAAAATGATCTCCAGCATCAACATCATTCTCTGGGCATGCCTACACTCCTGAGACCTCCAATAGTTTCTTTTGCCATTCCAGAGAATGGGCCACAGCAACTCACTGACCAAGATCCTTGTTTCCAGGGAGGTCCTTCATTCTTTGAATTGGTGGAGGTCTCCCTCAACATCGAAGGGATGTCTGTTTCAGGAACTGCAGAGATTCATGCTTATGATGAATGCCAACCTGCTCGGATGGGGAGCAGTATACCAATCGTCCATGATTCAAGGACAATTGTCATTGGCCAAATGCCACTGAAGTATCAACTGGCTGGAACTACATGCCGTGTCCGTGGCCCTTCTCCGCCTTCAACACCACACGTCAAACAAACACGTTCTAATGCTTACCGACAATGTATCGGCGAAAGCGCATATCAACAGATGGGGGCACCAGGTTTCGGTCTCTCAGGATGGAGGCCAAGAGACTGGGACTCTGGGCGAAGTGCCACCTGTCTATCTCGGCAGATCACATCTCCGGGATGTTCAATGTGCAGGTGGACTTTCTGAGTCGTCAGACTATCAACTACGCCGAGTGGCACCTGCACCCGGACATTTTTCACCAATTGACCACTCGCTTCGGACATTTGGAAGTCGATTTATTTGCCACCCCAGAGAACACTCAGCTACTGAGGTTCTACTCCAGGTTCCGAACTCCGTATGTGGAGGGGATGGATGCCTTGCATTGCCAGTGGCCTCCTGGACAACTATATGTCTTTCCCTCTCTAGCCTTACTTCTGAAGGTCATCTGGAAGATCCTGGAACAGAAGGCAGACATAGTTCTGTTGGCCCCGCACTGGCCCAGGAGGGCCTGGTTTGCAGATATGGTGGCCTTGTCCATGGCCCAGCCCTGGAGGATCCCTCAGCCAGGGGGCATTGGTCCATCCAGACTGCTGGTGGTTCCAACTGACTGCCTGGTGCTTGAGTGGAGCACCTTGAGGCAAAACAGCATCTCCTCCAGGGCCATTGCTACCATCCAGGCCTCGCGCAGCCCTTCCACCCAGTGAATCTATGCAGCCATATAGAAGGCATACTGCATCTGGTGTGCCAAGGCTGGCTTCTCACCTCTACAGATCAACATTGACCTCCAGGACGGCCTGGACAAAGAGCTACGCCCAACACTATCCAGAGGCAGGTGGCAGCCCTGTCCTCAGTACTTACCTGTGGCTCCCTGGAGTCCCTGGCACATCATCCGATCATTCGGTGTTTCATCAGGGGGTGGCTAATCTGTCCCTGCCTGTTGTTCACCGGTATCCCACCTAGGACTTTACCAAAGTCCTCAACTCTTTGACTGGTAGCCCATATGAGCCGCTGGGCTTGGCCAGCCTGCGCCATGTAGTGAACAAGGTTGTGTTTTTGGTGGCAATCACATCAGCCAGGCGCATATCTGAACTGGCGGCACAGTCAGTAAGATCTGACCTTTGCATTTTTCATCCCGACAGGGTGATGCTACACCTGGACCCTTTGTTTGTGCCTAAAATCAACACCTGGTTTCACTGGGCACAGGAGCTAGTGCTGCCTAATTGTTGCCCCAGGCCAGTTCACCCACTCAAGTGGAGATAACATAGGTTGGATGTTCGTCGGGCCCTCCCGACCTATGTCAAGCGTACTGCTGAAGTATGTAAGCCAGAGGTGCTTTTTATCTCCTTTCAGCCAGGAACTTTGGACCTCAAGGTCTCTTCTTCGACAATGGGCAGTTGCTTACGGGCCACGATTTTGGCAGTGTATGACCTACGCTCTCTTCCCAGGCCGGGCAAAGTGACGGCTCATTCCACCTGCAGCACGGCAATGGCAGCAGCCTGGGCAACACAAGCATCGCTGGAAGAGGTGTGCAGGGCCACTACCTGGGCCACCCCGTCGCCCTTCATCCACTACTATATGTTGGATGTGTTTGCTTTGGTAGAGGCTTCATTTGTATGTAGGGTTCTGCAATGGGTGTATACAGAGGGTGTCTCCCAGGCTCTGACCTAGGCCTTCCCGGTGGACAGCCAGCTTTGGTATGTCCCATTCCTGGATACTATCTCAACCTACGATGGAGAAGGAACGTTGGTCTTACCTGATACGTTTCTTCTCGTAGGGCTAAGATAGCATCCAGCCCTGCCCTGAGATTGTCTGGTCAGAACCTTGTCTGTGGGCGACACTGGAGCATGGCACGTCGAGTCTTACTTCGTTCTTCGTCAAAAGCTGGAAGCCCTAGCAACAGATGAGGGTTTTCAGCTCTGAAAGACTCAGTCCAATCAGCTGAAGGCAAGAGTTAACCCATTCCTGGATGTTATCTCAACACTACGATAAGAAATGTATCAGGTAAGACCAACATTCCTTCTATTAAGTCATACACCAATAGGAAAATAAGATTCCACTAATGTCCATCTTCTAATGCCTTGAAGTTCAAATAGAATAGTTGGTATTTTTTTAATCAATATTGTAATGAAATAAACTTTTACAGTCCAGTTGCACTTCCTTGTTTTATTATGTATTTTACATTTCTCTAATTTTTAAATCTATTACAGGAAACAAAAGATAGAAACATTTGGCTTGCGTAAGCTTAAACAAATTTAGTAAATGAAGGATAGGAGAGAATATATAAAATCAGTAAACGCTTTACAATATTTAAAATTATATTACATATATTATTATTGACCCCCAATATATTTCTAAAGTAGGACAGTTATTATCAAGAAGGTGGGGACTTAGGCTGAAAGTTGCTTGCATAAAGCCAGCTACTGAATTTAGCATAAGCACACTACTGTGCCTACCGTCCCTGTCCTACTGTCCTATTACCTTTTTATTATTTTACATGTATCTACTTTGCTTTTTATTATTATTATCTTTATTATTATTATTATTATTATTATTATTATTATTATTATTATTATTATTATTATTATTATTATTATTATTTTACATGTATCTACTTTGCTAGTGTTTATGCTTATATCAATAATTTCTATCTTGTATGTACTTGACAAAAATAAATAAATAAATAAAAATTTAAAAAATGTTCTGGAATTGGTTCATCACAGTCTTGTGGGAGAACAGAACGTCCTGGAATTCACTGAAACGTTTCGTTCTTGACTCAACTAATTTTCCATATCCCTAATATATAAGTTGTTTTGCTTTAATTACAAGGATATTTCACTGTGTTGGTTATAAAATCACTTGTGTCTTATTCAGATTTGTATGAAAACCTGAAAAAAATCAGTATATTTAATGAATGCCAGGGAAGTGCTGCATTTGTGCAAATTCTGAAGTACCTCTTAAATATTTTTAAAGCTTACTTAAAAATGGAAGAACTAATGCAAATAACCATTCCCACAGGAACCACTGGATGTATATATAGGTATGTGCCCCCCAATACATACCTACATATACAGAGTTAGACATTAAAAATGACCCCATGTCTGTGGTTTCTATATATTATGCCAGGCTGAAATAGTCTACACATTTGTATTAGAAACATGGGAAATATTTGTACCAACACAAGACTTTTTAAATATATGTATATGCTCCATTTCAACAAAAAGTTCAATATGGCTTGTATCAAAACATTGGAAATGTCGTATTTGAATTCAGCTTGTTTAATTTGGCAAATATTATCCATCATAGCCTGAAGCCTGGGAAGGGTGAAAAATGCCCCAACCGGATGTTCGTTCCCAAACTTCCAGTTGGGCTGTTGGGTCCGTTTTTCACCATCCACAGGCTCTGGAGGCTTTCCTGAAGCCTGGGGAAGGCGAAAATAACCTCCCACCACCCTCCGGAAGGCTGAAAATCAGCTGGAACCAGTTTTTTGCCATCCACAGGTTCCGGAGGCTTCAGTGAGCCCTGTGCACATGCGCGGAGGAGTTGTGAGCACATGCGTGGGGAGGGCAATGCATTATGGGTGTGGGCACGCACACATGGGCATTACACACATGTATGTGCCATTTTAGCATCCGAGCAAAAAAAGGTTTGCCATCACTGATATAGTCTTTTCACTACTGTCCCATCTTGGCAGTAGCGGGAACAGCCACCCAGTTCAGAAGGTGTATTGGCAATTCTTTGGATTATCTCTAGCTGTGAATGTCCAACATGACTATTCACTTAGGTGGAAAGTACTGATCAGTGATATGGTTCCCTCTGCTTGTCAAACAAAGCCTGAAAAGTTGCACAAAGTATAATCCCCTAGTCAACTGGTACAGCTCCTTCTATTATTTGCTTGGCAGCAGTAATATGACTTTATTGATTAATTGACCATCTAAACCAGGGGTCCCCAACCTTTTTGGACCTCAGGGACCACCAAGGTCATAATTTTAAATCCCGCAGACCACTAATATGAATTTTAAAAAAAAGATAA
>JANHGD010006602.1:34226-48725 GCA_027560375.1 Imantodes cenchoa
GCGCGCTCTTCGCGCTGCCTGCTCCATCGGCTCTACCGCGAAGAAGAGCCGACAGCGAACCGGGAGGATTTCACCCCCGGATATAATCATTATAGAACCAGTATGTTAGTTACTTGGGCTGACGCCTATATTAGATATTTATAGGTGATTCTGGTTTGGCTTAAAATTTCAGAATTTATGGAACCCTTTTTATATGTTTATTGCATGGCATTGCTGAAATATTTTAGACTTCACATCAAATGATTACACCTATGCACCTACCTGGTCATTATTCTGATCTAACAATAAAATTTTGAACAGCCTCTTCAGGTCAAAGACTTATTATTCAATTCTCTTCAGTTCAAACAGTTCTTATTCCATTCTACAAACAGAGTTTATTTTGGTACTTCAAACAAAGTTTCTTAAGCACGTGTCAGACCAAAATATATAGTTGATAGGATAGGTGATGTTTAGTTTGATGTAATTCAGATTCAGCAGACTTGGCAATATGTAAAGGCTAGAAGCACTGGCATTCCTTTTCTTGATATTCTGGAATAAAGTATGTCTTAAAGGTAGATCTGTAGGGGATTTTTCACTAATTATTGTAATAATATATTTAAGTATACCAACTGAGCTTTTGTTCCTTTTTTAAACTATGAATTCCAACAGGGACGAGAGAGAAAAATTTTACAGGAGACAATACACAACTTCCACTCATCTTTTGAAAGCAGTGTTAGCAACACAAGCCCTGGAAAACCACAGAGTATGTAGAAAACATTAAATATTACTAATATGTTAATATTTGTTGTATATTCATATATTTTTGTATTTATTAAATTCATAGAACAAATAAAGGAGAAAACAATACCAAAATAACTTGCAATCATATGAGATTCCTCCAAGCCATTTCATACATTTAATTGCATAAAACAAGGATTTAAGGAGATGAAAACAAACACAAAAAGAAGTTGCATTAAAATACCTATTTGATTCTTAGCAAGTTTATGGACCACTTCAAACTATTTAGGGTTGGAGCCAGACTGAATA
Source organism: Imantodes cenchoa (assembly GCA_027560375.1). Classification (NCBI taxonomy): domain Eukaryota; kingdom Metazoa; phylum Chordata; class Lepidosauria; order Squamata; family Dipsadidae; genus Imantodes; species Imantodes cenchoa. Next base: position 35,253 of record JANHGD010006602.1, read on the forward strand.
TATTTGAAATTCATTTTAGGTGCTTTCGGTTACTAAATACTGAAATCTAACACTGCCCAATAGATACTGGCCATAAAAGTCCACAGAAATCTATCAATCTGTTTATTTGATAGGACTGTGAAGTAGGTTTATAGACACACAGTCTATATATGATGGCAGACATTCTTAAAATTAACTTCTGTCTGTCGTCCCAGATAAGCCAGACAAGAAACATGACAATTAATTCTACTTTATTGTAAGGTTAGTACTTCCAATGTTAAAGTATTTTGCTTCAGTCTGTGTTATCAAGTTGAACAGGTGTTCTTCTCCTTTAATGATAATGTTCCTTGTGGCATCTCTAGTGTCTAATCTTCAAAACCCATTCTATCATATTTTCTGGCATTCAAAATATCAGCCGTTTCCCATGGGAAGGAGTCTTTCAATTATTTTCAAAATATCTTTTCAAAGTCCATCCCAGACTCTTAATTTGTTTATAACTTTCTCAAAGCATCACTCTAATCAGATTGAATTGATTCAAATGTATGTAATTGCTGAATTAGTATCTGAAGTCATTCTTCTAATATCCCTCTTGTAAGTTGTTTTTAAAAGATTAGATTCATTTGAAAAAACAACAGTTCATGGAAAGCTATTTCTGCTTTTTCCAGACTTTTCTGAGGTTTGTTACCTATTCCCATGACAGTTCTTTTTAATATAAAGACAGCTTCATCTGAGAAAGGCTTTTGCAAGATGCCATCAAGACCAGTGTCAGATCTCAGATGACTGAATAAGAAGTAGAAGAGACTGTAATTCCAAGCAGTCCTGTCAGCTCATACTTTTTACAGGATTAGGATTTTTTTTTAAATTCACTTTAAATCTTCTACCCAGGTGAAGAAATGACATTGAAAAAAAGCTTCGTTAACTTTATTTCTACTTGGTAATATCAGTTTTCAACTTTCTATCTCTTTATATTGAATGTGGAAAAGGCCCAATAATTATTTCCGTTGTCCCCTTTCTGTGCAGCATGAGAAGCAAATAATGCATACAAGGTATTTTACTCTGCATTTGGGAGAGAGGGGTATAAAGTTCAAAGATAGGTCTCTTATAGTTTCATTCATGTGAAATAAAGTTTAGCTCCTTACTATATGCACAGTCCAACAAATACTATATGTGTTTGTGTTTATAGCACCTGGATGCTGGGTAAGACCACAGGAACCATCTCCTACCAAGAGATAAACTTTGAACCAAAGTGTCAGAAACATGAACTGCAGGTCAAGTACACCTTTGCAACATTTCATTGTGGAATATGCTGGAAATATATTGTATTAATAGCAGATACTGTACCTCATTTGCAAAAAAGACATAGCTTTAATAAAGCTGATCATATTTGAATGGTGTGGTCCTTATTTTATTGAAAGGAGGAAAGAAAACATTATAGAAGCTGCATAGGCACTGTAGTAACTGAATAACAAGAAATCGTTCTCAACCTAGAAGACACGAGTTTTTCAAATAGGGATAAAAAAAATTAACTGGGAGCCAATGAAGTTCATAAAGAAGAGATGTGATGTGATGTGTTCATATGCTTTAATTCCAGCCAGTACTCTGGCTGTATGGTTTCGTATTATATAAAGTTTCTGAATTCTTCAGGATCCTTTAAGAGCAGTCTTGTGTGTAATACATTGCATTTATCTAATTTATCTAGTAAGGTATCCTGCTTCAGCTGGTGAAAGGTGTTTCACACACAAAAGTCATTGGTGCTTTGAATGTCAGAGTTGGATTTAGAGACAGCCCCTGGCAACAAATATTTTAGGGAGAATGCAGCTCTATCTACAGTAGATAAAACCCTACTTATCTTGACAGATAAACCATTATTAAATAGCACTGTTGTTTTGCATCATTTTTGGCCCTAATCCATTATTACACTAGACACCAATTTAACAGTTCCACTCCCTCACCTGGTTCCAATCAAATGGAGAGAGAGGGAGGGAGGGTCATTGCATCCGTTACCAAGGTGGATGTGATTGAATCCATCCACCTTGCTGCTGGTCATCATCGTCGTCTTTCCTTCTACTTTTCCTAGCATTATAGACATTACAATATAGTAATTTAAGCATCATCATTTGTACCCTGAGTAATAATTCCAAGTTTTGTTCAATGATCATTTATTTTCTTACCTTGCAGCATCTGAAAATATTTTCTAGGGAATGTGTGTCAAACTGACAACACCACATTGCCATCACGTGATGTATCATGATGTTTTTTCCCTTCGCGGAGCTGGGGTGGGCATGGCCTACATGTGACGCATCCAGCCCGTGGGCCACCAGTTTGACACCACTGTTCTAAGGCCTGCAGGCCTAGTCTACCAAGTGCTAGTCTGTAGTGTTATTACTTGTCTGCCTGTTTCTTATTATTAACGGTTGAACTTAAAAGGCAGAACCTATCCACCACTTTGATAACTTCATTGCCAATGCTAAGGCTGGTTGTAACCCTAACCTGTTGACATTAGTCATCTTCGTATTTAATTTTAGTTCCATTTTATTTTTACTGCATTCCTTGACTTATCACTGGAGCTTTTAGAATAGATTCTTTACATATTTGGGTATATTGTCATCTCGATGTTATTGATGTTTCTTCTTTCAATGTAATATTATGCTCATCTCTTCCAAACAAGCTTCCATGTGGGCGGATGTATTCAGTACATAGAATCTAGATTGATTGAATATATGTATTTAGCATATAGGTTGAATAAATGTGTGTTAGATTATCATTAGTTTGCTAGCATGTGAAATTAAGGAAATTGATGATGGTTTGCACACTATATTAAGTTTCTTTGTTTTGGTGTGTAGAGTGGCTTCTTCCAATCATTCTCCAGATTTCTTGGCATAGCTTGGTCACTTGATTACTTTACTGATTCTTCTGTTGTTTCTTAGATTGTGTGCAAATATTACATCAATTCTTATAGCCTTTTGATTTCGTAATAATTGGAGTGCTTGCTAACTTCATATTTTAGTACTAAAGGTAAGGAATATCTTCCCCATATTTTGGATCCTGATGTTTCTACTATACAGTATTTTAGTATAATCCTTCTATCTTTCTTTGATATTTGAATTAGTTACTATCCATTGGCATTCTTTAACATATTAATTTGAAGTTTGAACCTCCTTCTGAATTCAAAGATCTTGTAGAAATTTTTCCTTGTTTTTCCAAGTCTGTTTCCATCTTCAGTGCCTTTACATATATCATAATGCTATTTCTTATCTCTTTTAACAGCTCTCTGTAATTCTTTATTAACTTTTCTTTCTTGGCTTTGGCTTCTCATTTATTCTTTTGTGGTGACACCCAGTTTGCTTTTTTCTATTTATTTATCTTTTCAAATATATTTTCATATTAATCCTTAACAGCTTCTTTAAATTCATTCCACTATTCTAACCATTTGTGCTTTTTTTATCAGTGATATTCAGGAAAATTTTGTGAAAGTGGTTGGCATATATGCTATAAAATGTTACATTGTGGAAATTGGTTGACTTTCTCCTTCTGTTTTAGCTTACCTTGGATCCTGCATATGAGCAGGTAGTAATCTGTCAGTCAGCCTTTGGCCATGGCTTGCTGTTATAACTGAGCACTTCCATCTCCTTTTACCAAGAATGTAGCTGGATTTGTTTTGTATACTGTCTAGTGATATATACAGGTGTTGCATTAGTTGTTGTTTTTATACAAAAAGATACGGTTTTATTTCAAACATCCAAACATTTATTTCCTCAGGTACATTCACAGTTCAGATTTCTCAAACACAGTAGAAGTATCTAGTCCATACTGAGATTTAAAACATGCTTGTTGATTCATGTTGTGAATTATTGAGACAAATTCTGCTTGAAGTTTAGAAAAATCCTTAAAATATTTGTTATAAAGTACTTGGTTTTAAATATTTATTTCAGGTTGGTCCCTGCAATTTCCAATGCAACTTTTTGCCTCTTAACTTTTACAGTGCTTTTTCATAAAATTAAATATTCATGAGTCTCAACATCAAAACCCAATCTATGACCCACAAACATGTCTGGCTGCTCTTAATCTGAGAAGGGAATACCTTGTCTATTATGTTATTGATCCTAGCAATCACCAGCCCCTTAATGGAAACAACATAACAAGCTTTCCAACAGAGTCCACAAACATTCATTTAGTGCACATGTAGTTGCTGAAATATAAGCCTAATGATATGTTTGGAACTCTGGTAAATTAAAACCACCATTCCTAATAGATTATCTTTGGTCAGCTACTGAAATCCTAGATGATCTTCTTTCCCATAGAAATTCCTTTTTCCCCCTCAATATTGTATCTATCTCAAATAAATATTTATGCGGCACAAACACTGGAATGCATCTTAGTACATACAGTAGATTAATCTTGAAGCAACATTTATTTTAATATCATTAATTTTACCCCATCAATTTAGAAGATATTTAAGTCCATCCATTAATATTGAAGGAATTACATTTAAGACTTGTAACATACTTAATTGTTTAGGAATATAAAGTCCTAGATGCCTATTATGGATTTTGCTGGGGGGTTTTCCCCTCATTTGGAAATATTGCTCATTTGTTGAAAGAATGTCTAGGGTGGGGGTGGGGCAGCTTGACTGACACTGTGGTTACTGGATATTAGGCATATTAAATGGTCTCACTTCCCCAGCAAATTATTCAAAATCATGACCAGCTTTTTTTTTCAGCAGCTGCTTCTCCCGGAACAGTGTTTCTCAAAGTATGATCTGAAAAATCCTGGGGGTATGTCAACACTCTTTCAGGGGTCCATTAAATCAAAATGATTTGCCTGCCTGACTAAATGGCTCAGTGGCTAAAACACTGAGCTTGTCGATCCGAAATGTCGGCAGTATAGGTTCCAAGGTTCCTTCCAACTGTTACTGTCTGTGTTGAAAAATAATAACAGTATTAAAATTCTATCAAGTAATTATGAGAAACAGTAGTGACAGCAGATGTGTCAGTTTTAATTTTCAATGCAGTAAATACAGCAGAGGTAATTTTTGATTTACAACCATTTGTTTAGCAATCGTTTGAAGTTACGGCGGCACCCAAGACAGGGATTTATGATCAGTTCTTGTTGCAGCAGCCCCATGGTTACATGATCAAAATTTGGGCACTTGGCAAATGGCATGTATATATGACAGTTGCAGCATCATGGGATTGCCATTTATGTCTTTCCCAGCCAGCTTCCAACAAGCAAAATCAATGGGGGAAACTCCATTTCACTTGATGGCCATGTGATTCACTTAACAATTGCAATGATTTGCTTCACAACCACGGTAACAAAAATGATAAAATCATGCATGACTCGCTTCACCACTTCCTTGTTCAGCAACAGAAATTCCAGTCTCAATTGTGGTTGTAAGTTGAGGACTACCTGTATAACCCAAAGAAAAGCTGTTTCAGGTTTCTCCATATTTTTTTTTAATTGGGAAGATTATCGTATATGATGGAACAGAGGTTAAGGAGCTTTCATAGTAAAAAAATAATGTCCACTATTGTGTCCTTCCTAAAATGGGAAAAAGATAAGATGGTCAAAAATATTAGGGGAGAAATACGTATTTTGAAATAACCGTCATTGTGTTTTCAAGAAAGATTATTCCAACCACAGTTCTGATTCAAGCTTTCAGAAACAGTGACATCTACAGCAGTATTAATAAACGATAAACTTGCTCTTTCTGTAAGAATGCAGATCTGTCTATAATGGCTTCATCTAGCTGGTGAAATCCCATGTTCATATTATTGTTATTAACAGAAGGCAGATTGCTTAACTCTCATAAACGATCATATCTTGATTTGAATTTCTACATATTCCTACTTCTTTTTGTCTATGTGGATGTGTGTTGAAAATATATTGACATTCTGATAACAATCATTAAAGAAGAAAATATGTGAGGAAAACTGTTCATGCCATCTTTGCTGCAATCTGCTTCTAATTCTGGAGACAGAATGTGGAAGTTGTTTTGGCTGAAGGCATCCTGTTCTTCTCCTGATATATTGTCATTAAAACACAGGCCTCACTGTTTGGGAGGCCAGAAATTTTTCACTGTAAACAAATTGGTTGATTTGACTCAATGTAGCACACTGGGTAAATTGAGACCATTTCTTTTAGCAATCAGCTTGCACTTTTTAATATTTACATGAAACTTCTGGGACCAAGAGTTAATTAATCAAGATAGATCAGTAGACTGATGACACCCAATTGAATATTTACATTAGGCTGGGTAGAATGTTGTCAATGGCTTAATCTAATGTCTGAAAGTTGATAGGGTTGGGATGAATGAAACAGGTTAAATCCAAGATCGATGAAATTATTATATGTCATTGAACTGCCTTCTAAAGAATGGTCTCCCAATAGGGTGACCCCAATATGAAAGTGTCACTGTTGAGTGGGCAGGTGAAAACAAGAGCAAGTGGGATTTTGCCAATTGAATCCTACATGGAGCAAGATGACTCCACAACTGTAATCTTCACAACTCCTTTCATAATCCTCATTTGTGTGGACTAACACAATGCTTACCCTATGGGGTTGCCTCTGAAAAGTGCCTGAAATTGGTCTAGAATACAACATTCACATTATCGATCGATATGCCCTGACATAGGTATACAGGTAGCCCTTGATGTATGACCACAGTTGATCCCAAAATTTCTATTTCTGAAAAGTCCAGCTGCCTCTTTTAAAAGCACCTTTGTGATAATCATAACCCGGATGACTGAGAATTTCCATACGCCTATACGTGACTGTGTGCTATCCCAACAACAGCCTGCTTCTCTGCTCAAAATGAAATCGCAGAGGCGGGAAAAGCCACTTGTTTTAAGGCACCTGTTCACGGCAATTTTTTTTAAAAAAGGATCCTGGGGAGAAGAGCTCACATAATCTGTTTCGATTTTCTGAAGATCGCTGCTAGATTATCAACGGAGGTGACTATGGCATTCCCAATTTTCCCCCTGCCGCTGAGAGCTTCCTCGTTTTGGGCAGGGCAGGGCAGAGCATAAGCACCCGTTGGCATATTTTGGCAACACCGGCCGTCGAAACCAGAGTCAGCCTATACCTTTTCCCGCTCTACCAGGTGAGACCCCAGCAACTGAGCGACGAGCCGAGGCCGCCCGGAGGGTGGCGTGAGGCGAAGAGGGGGCGGGCTGAGCACGGCGCCTGCGCGTCGTAGAGGGACGGGTAGGAGCGCTTCGGAGTAGAGCTTGGCGGAAGGGCGGGAGCTCGGCTAGTTGAGGTGGCGAGTCGGTTGGGAGCGTGGTTCGGCGCCAGGCATGGCGGAGGCGGCCCTGCCAAACTCAGGTAAGACCTCCAGGGACTTGGAAGGAGACAGGAAGCGGGGGAGGGGTGTCACCCCGGGACGATCCCGACTGGGGAAAACCAACCCACGAGTGGAACAAGAGCCTGAGATGACTGAGCCAGACCTGACTCGACCGTGAGAGGCCGGGATTTTGGTCCCGTTCCCGGAAGGCGGGGGGAAGCCGCCCGACACTTTGACTCCTCGGGCACTATCTTTGCCAACGGTCCCATTCCATTCTTGACCCCTTCTCGGCAAAGCTGAGGTCCCCCCAGAGGCCTGGAGGCGACGGGAACGTCTCCCGTGCAGCGACCGCCAAGGCAAGTTCTTGTCTCCCTTGACTGCAGTGGGACTTAAGAGAGCAAGAACGGCTTCTCTTATTTATTGTAGGTCCTTCTCCTACTCGCCTGTATGGATCAGGTGCTATATAGCAGCTCTTAACGTTAAAATTACCAAGGCGATTAAATGGCATATATTTCCAGGTGAGAGACACCGGGAATGTGTCGTGCAAATCATATGGGGGGGGGGGGGAAGCAGGGGGAGAGTAATGAATATTCATTCCAGCCGTGCTCTGCTGCTGCAGTGCATCTTGCATCAACAGATGTGAGGCTCATATAAAAAGGGGGCATCCTGACTATCCAGTGCAGATCATTGCCAGTGGGACAGCCAAATATCAAGACCGGAATGCTTTTAAAAACTTCAAAATATCAACATATCAAAGGTCACTCTAAGGAATTTTAGGCTTATTTACAATTGCATGGAATTATATTGAGAGGCTGTTTGGTTTTGTCTGTGTGTACACCAGAGATTGCAGTTTGGAAAGATGAAGACTGTAGAAGCTGTTAAACGTTCTTTCCAAACAGCAGTGGCTTGGCTCTGAAAATATATTTTCCTCCTTTTCTGGAGTCAAGCACCGGTGATGGTTTGAAATGAAATGTATACTTATTTCAGATTTGTTTTCTTTAAAAATAGTACCCTGAGTTTAATAAATGCTTTCTTTTAAAATATAGCTTTATGCATTAGTATTTTCAGAGTAGTTGCCAGGTAGGAACTACTAATTATGATTAAAAGAATAATTGCTTTCCTAAAATAACAGCAAGATGTTCGTGGAGAGTTTAACACTGAGCTACAGCTTGAAAAACAAATTAGATATGATATTTAAAGCATTTTATAACATATAACAGTATTAATGAATGTGATCACTATACTGCTTTTTAAAACAGTGCTGTTGTAATTACTATGTCTTACTGTTGTTTGAGAAAGTGGTAATATCGTGGTGTAAGGAAAACAACTGTCTTTGATAATAAATGCATATTCTCCATTGGCTCACAAAAACCTTTTTCTAAAAGTGATGAATAGCTTCTATGTTATTTGCCCCAACTGATTAAAGTATCTTCACTGAATAGTAATCTGCTTGTTTATAGTATATGTTTTCCTTTTTCTTAGGTGTCTTAAATCCAGATGCAACTGATTTTGTTCCAAGAGAAAGACAGATTATCAATCCAAATTGGAGCAATCAATCCAGGCTGGAATTTGATTGTGATTCAAGCAGAAATTCTTTACCTTCTTCTGTTCAACCTAGGCATAGTAAATGTGAAGATTCAGTTATAGAAAGCCAGCATGGATGTCAGCCAAATTCTTCACGATTTCACAGTATTGGTAAAACTAAAAGCAATAGCTTACATAATCAGCGGTGGCAAAGATCAAGGAATGATCGAACACATGGGAAAAATCAAATCAAGCAAATACCTGCAGGGAGCACAGATGATTCTCCGTGTTTAGACACTAGATTAGTTGTAGGGCGTAGGATGAATCATAGACAATACAGCGATTTCTCTTCAGACAGTGAAAAAGAAGCTGCTACTGCAAATAACAGAGGAGCAAAGCCGAAGAAGACATATTTGATGCATTCACGTGGAAGAGGATTGAAAGAAAAAGAGAAACATTCATCTGAGAGGGAAAAAAGAATACCAACTAAGTGGAAGGAAAAGGCTTTTGAAAATATTCCAGCAGTAGATCTGACCCAATCAGATTCATCTGAAACATCTGTTGGAAAAGCAGTATCTGATGGGTTTTCTGACAATAGCACCGCAAGAAGAAAATACCCTTTTGCAAACAGGCATTTTAAGGAACCTGCATGGAATAAAGAAATTGGCAAAAAACAAGATACATCCAGAAGTAAAAATGCAAAACATGTGAAGAATGCATCTCTTCCACATCCTCCCAGAGAACGCACCAGTGAGAAGAGGAAAGAATCTGTGCTGCATGAAAGACGTCCAAACTTAGTGAATGTGGCAGAGAAACAGCCGTTCTGTGAAGCAACTACACGTGATGGGAGGAAACCACTTATTCAAGAAGGATATAAAAACAGACGCTGGAAAAAGCAAAACGATGCACCAAAGAGCAAAGAAACTCATACAGGTAAATTTAGAAACTCTTAATAGAGCAGATTTATTACTGTAGCCAAGTCATACATTAGAAAGATACTTTAGTAAAAAGCTTATCATGTATAATTTGTGATTGTAATGTTGCAATATGAAGCCATTGATAAAGAATAAGAACATGGTTCTTGTACTATTGTCTACCAATAGAAATTGCCATCTCTTAATAAGCATGATTTTATTTCTCTCTTTCCACCCATTTCCCATGCCCCTATTTTTACATAGCAATTCCAAATTGTTATAGCAGTTAGTGATATATATAAGAGAGAGAGAAAAAATCACTTTCACAGCTCTTCTTCCTGTTGAATAATGTTGCTGATTATTTTTTGATACAGTTCAGGTTTTGAACAGAATGTGTTAGTTTTTTTGCTTTCCAACTAGAGCACTAATAGTCTTAAAAATGTGTCCTAGAGAACTGTGTAGTTGTTGGAGATTTATCAGGAGTTCTTCATAATGTCTAAAATCTCAAGCTTGTAAAGATCTTTGGGTGCATGATACAAAACACTCTTTGTTCATTTAAGGTTATTGGTTAATCCTAAGGGTTAATCTTTGGAACCCTTGGAACAGGTGGAACATGCCCCAAATTTTCTTTAGCTCACAAGCATGTAAAGTTCCACAGCAACTGAGGCAATGACATAATTCACACATTGTACCGAGCTATGGTTTGCTTTATCATGTTTTGCCTAAGCCATATTTTGTTGGGTTCATGTCTGCTGTTGAACCAGAAATTGATTTGCAAACCACAATATATGCATTCAGACTTTCAGACGGTGGTATGGCTTATGATGTTGCTGTCAATGTATTAAGTGTTTTCTCACAGTTGAACATTTTGAAAACAATGCATTTGAGACTCTTATTATTTATAACAACTTTTTGAAATGCAGTATCACTGAAAAGGCACTGAACTAATATTGTAATGTCAGCAGCTGCATGATGTTTTTAATCTTTCTTGTACTGCTGAGCAGCCTGATGTTCCATCACTGTCTGATGTTTAATGACAATTATGTTCTTGCTGCATAAGTGGACTGGTCCTTGCAGAAAATCAGATTGCCTGCTTCAATAATGAAAAAAAGTGAATATTTAGTTAATGGTTCTGTTAGTGCCAGGATTTGAAACAATGGGTATCTGGGAATAGCACACTACATGATGTTTTTTTAATAAGTTGATGTTTGAAGGGGACCATTGGAATGATTTAGCTACACAGGGACAGATGTTCTATCTGAAAAGGTGCCTTTGACATAACGAATGGGTTATTGGCTTTATATACTAGTTCAGACCAAATAGTCTCCATTACAACACTGTGCTTGAGTGAATCTTGCCACTAAATTTGCAACAAATATGCTACATTAATAGAGTTATATTCCTGACTTTATGCATTTAGCAAATATACTAAATAAATATTTGTGTACTAGTATTTAGTATGTTTAACATTTCTAAACTAAAATATCTCCTAGGGTCTCTAATAGAGCAGCTTACCTCAGAAAAATATGAATGTATGGTATGTTGTGAGGTGATCCGTGTGGTAGCCCCAGTTTGGAGCTGCCGGAATTGCTATCATGTTTTCCACTTAAGCTGCATTAAGAAGTGGGCAAGATCTCCAGCAGCACAGACTGAAGGTTAGTATGTCCTGTTAAATGTATTGAGAAATTTATTACATTGGAATCAAGCATTCTGATTTTTCATACATTATTAAGCCAGATTATTAGAAGAATGCATCAAGTAATTTCATGCATAACAAGACATAAGACTTTGTTATTCAATATATTGCTACTCCTTTAAAACATGAAAGCCAGTTTGGTCTAGTGTTTAAGGCACTAGCCTAGAAACTAGGAGCCTGTGAATTCTAGTCCCGCCTTAAGCATGAAAGCCAGCTGGGTGACTTTGGGTCAGTCATTCTCTCAGTCCAATCCAGCTCACACCTTGTTATGGGGAAAATAGGAGGAGGGGGGAATATTAGGTATTTTCACTACCTGGAGTTATTTAAAAAAATAATAGTGGGATAAAAAACTAATAAAAATAAACAATAGGTGATCGAATATATCTTGAAATAAATTAGGAAAATTAAATTGGGGAGGGGTGTTTGCTTGTTTTCTAGATGTTACCAGTGGCTGGCGATGCCCTGCGTGTCAAAATGTTTCATCACAAGTTCCTAGTATTTATACCTGCTTTTGTGGTGAGTGTGTTTTCTAATTAGTTTCATAAGCAAATACCTAGTCTGTTTAGATATATAGGCTTGATTTCTAAGAATATAATGGAAGGAAAATATCCATCCCTTCTCTCTTTTATAGCTTCTTGGAGTCTCTTTAGTCTTCTCAAACAAATTGAGATTATTGGAACTCCAGGAGTAGGTTATTAGTGGAGAATTTGCAGTATTTGCATCTGGAACAAGTAAAGTTGCTTCAGATTTGGATTAACTAGGGTAACTTTACTGTACCTATCAGGAACTCTTTAAAGGAGTCATGTCTTCTGGGCTTGCATGGTAATTGTGCAAGGTCAGGTTTGTTTTCCTGAGCATATGTAGCTATTGTTCATGCTCTGCAAAAGGCATTGTTAGGAAGTTGGCTCACAACAGGGTTACTCAATCCTAAAATATGACCCTGATCTTCCTCCCTTTACTTTTCTTGGCTGACTTTAAGATTTGTACCAGAATAACTGATTTTTAAGTTTCATATATTTAAAATATACCTGTATTTACTTTCAGATTGTTTTGTGTGATTATTTGTTCTTTAAAAGACAAATTAATGTACATTTTATAGTGAATTGTACTTTTAGGATTTTAGAGAAAAATATTGGATATTGTAGGTTACATTTATAAGAAGTCTTTTTGATGTTTTTGTAAGCTGCTCTACTATTCTGGGATTTATTAGTATAAAGTTATCTACATATAAATCTAATGTTGCTTTTTCTCCAATTGGTTTCCACTAACAAAAATGAAAACATTGCCTTTGGACTAGTAAAATAAAGTGGTGATATAAAAATTGGAAAAACATTGTGTATGTCTCTTTTTATGTGTGGGCACACAGACATATATATAATGGGTAATTCTAAACTTATAACTGTTCATTCAACAACTGTTTGAAGTTGCGACGGCCTCAGAAAAGCAATTTATAATCTGTACTCACACTTATGACAATCACAACCTCTCCTACAGTCATGTGATTGGAATTCAGGCACTAGGAAACAAGTTTTCCTGTATGGTTTCAGCATCCTGTGGTCGTGTGATTGCAATTTGCAACTTTTTTGCCATTTTGTAGCAAAAGGCACTAATTTAACAAAAACGTGAACTATTAACGATCGCTCCAAAAATTACCCTAAAATCAGGTCTGACTCAATTTACTACTGCAACGACTTACAATGGAAATGCAAGTCTCAATTGTGATCATAATTTAAGGACTACCAGTACAGATTGTCTTCAACTAAAACTATTTAATGACCATTCAAAGTTAATAGCACTGAATAAAATGACTTATGACCATTTTGCATGCTTACAACCATTGCAGCATCCCCATGGCCACGTGATCAAAATCCAGATACTTGGCAACTGGTTCATATTTATGACTGTTGCTGAGTCCCAAGGTCATGTGATCACCTTTTGCAACCTTCTGACAAGCAAAGTCAATGGGGAAGCCAGATTCACTTAACAATCATGTTACTAACTTAGTAACTGCAATGATTAACTTAACAAATGTGGCAAGAAAAGTCATAAAATGGGGCAAAGCTTACTTAACAAAT